>OX419601.1:6745815-7033315 GCA_948473455.1 Teleiodes luculella | reverse complement strand
GGACCCGTCCCCATATTGCGCGGCCGTCGTCGCGCGAGCCAGTGTTCGATGGTTTGCCGCGCGCAGTCGATACACGGCTTAACTGTCTCGTTCTGTTTGTCAAACACGGCACGCGTGTTAAGTCGGCATACATACACACGTCATCGCTTTTGATTATTGTCAGTGCCATATAAAAATCATTCATTTTGTGGTGTGATTTCGACCGACAGTGGCGGGCGTGGACTGGACTTATTTTCTAACTACTTAGTACCTACAGACAGTACAGACAGTAAAAAATTGCCAAATAATAGTTATAAAATCAGTAATCATAGTTAGGAAAAAGACAAGACTATTTTTAATAATGGGTGTATTATCTACAGCTTTGGGCCTTCTGCTCTTTTTTGCAATTGCAAATTCGGAGGAGGCACCTAAGGGCCCTAAAGTGACCCACAAGGTATGTAAATTAGTTAAATTTGTGTATTCATTCTTAGATACCTTTGCCACATAAAATACTTATATAAAGGTGAAATATAAATGTTTTAAAAACTTCTTAGGGCCATTTGATTTGACCACGTTGAGTTCAGTGACCTATGCGATGATGCGATGATGACGCTACAAGTTTCCAGATATTTAGTTTGCCAAATTTTCTTTGTTTGCTTCTGTAAACGTTTTAGGAACTTCCAGTAAGTTATTAATATGGAGTTATTTACACTTTTTGCTTGAACCTGACTAAGCAATGATAGGCTCAAGTCTCTTGCACTTGCAAGCACCTATTTTGTACTAGTTTGCAGAAAGTGCCAGTTACATTCAATTTATAAATTCATATGCTATTACGTAGGGCTCTCTTATCAGCCACTTACCAATTTACGAGTTGCTATGTAAGTACCTACAGCCCTGCTATTGTGTTCCAATTTGAGGCAATGTACAAGTTTCATGCAGCTGTACAAATAATAATGTACTTGTAAAATTGCACTAAGTACCGATGTAACAATTGTTCAATCATACTGCTTATTACATAAATTTTGTAGTAGTTATGAATTATTTTAAATTTAAATTATATTCCTGTTTTCTTCACAAAATAATTTATTTTAAAATATTATCTCTAAGTAAATAAAATTGAAGTAAAGATCACATTTTACAGTAGACATTGGGCAATTTATAATAATACTGTATTTATCATGTTGATATAATAGTATTCAACTCTTGTAGGTCACATTTGATATTAAAATTGGAGATGAAGATGCTGGCAAAATTGTTATTGGTCTCTTTGGTAAGACAGTGCCTAAGACTGTAGAGAACTTCTACCAGTTGGCTCAGAAACCTGAGAAGGAAGGCTACAAGGGGAGCAAGTTCCACCGTGTGATTAAGCAGTTTATGATCCAGGGTGGAGACTTTACTAAGGGAGATGGCACTGGTGGTAAGTAACACAACACAAGAATACTAGGCAGATTTATTCCATTATCTACAGATAATAGTAGCGTGTGTACACTAAATTATACGGCGATTAATGATTAAGCAATTTCCTTTTGCTGCATTAGTCCTTAGGACTGAAAGAATGATTTAAGAAGGGGAGCCACATAATTTTTTAATGTATTTTTTTTTTTTTTTTTTGGTATGAAGTATACCTAACACTAGCATTGTAGCTACTAGCTTATGTTTGGTATCAATTTCGAGTAAATCAAACACGTAGAATTCATTTCTGCTATTCATTTTGCAACATTTTTCACAGAAACGCAAAAAAAAAACATTAAATAAAAATCGTCATTTTCCTTTTTTTGTACAAAGTCATCCTTATCATTTTTAATTTAACAGATAATAAAATAACAATAATTTATTTAGAAAGCCCATTTAATCTCCTTTTTAAAAAGTACCCACATGATGGATAAAAAATTATAACATGGCTGAAAAAAATACATCTCGTCACAGTAATACAGAACATTATAAATTAAATAGACCTGTTTTTGACTTCAAACTCTTCTGATAAAAAAGATAGTGCAGTTTGAGATAAAATAGGCGTCTCTAAATTAGGGCTGTTATTGAGATTCATGTATAAAGTAAACTAAAATGCCTTATTTTCCAATATTTATTGATTACATCTATAATCACAATAAACGTCGCGTCGTGGTTTATTATTATGGAATATCATCTTCCATTTCGTCTAATAATGCCTCGCTGTCTATTACACTGTAACAAACGAAATAAGGATAAGTGCCTAAGATAGTTAATTATAAGAGAACCTATTAAAATTATATTTGAAGTTTTAATATAAGCATAATAACTGTACCTTGAATTATCGCAGTTTACTCTGCAGTTACATAACTGCGTGCATGGCAACCCTTTATGGCTGCAGGAACATCGACCTCTGCAACCTTTTTTACAGGAACATTTGGTAAGCTGGCTTACAGATTCCCAGATATAGGCCTGCGTGGTCCATGTCGGCTTCCATACATCCCCTGTGTCAGTCCAAACCCAGTTCGTCGGCGAGACAATTTCAGGCAATTATTATAGGGCTTGTCCCCACACTTGCCCTGCTTGATAAGCTGCCCGCATAATATGCATCTTAAGGGCATCTTTTGTTGGAGGCATCTATCTTTTTTATCAGAAGAGTTTGAAGTCAAAAACAGGTCTATTTAATTTATAATGTTCTTTATTACTGTGACGAGATGTATTTTTTTCAGCCATGTTATAATTTTTTATCCATCATGTGGGTACTTTTTAAAAAGGAGATTAAATGGGCTTTCTAAATAAATTATTGTTATTTTATTATCTGTTAAATTAAAAATGATAAGGATGACTTTGTACAAAAAAAGGAAAATGACGATTTTTATTTAATGTTTTTTTTTTGCGTTTCTGTTAAAAATGTTGCAAAATGAATAGCAGAAATGAATTCTACGTATTTGATTTACTCGAAATTGATACCAAACATAAGCTAGTAGCTACAATGCTAGTGTTAGGTATACTTCATACCAAAAAAAAAAAGAAAAAAATACATTAAAAAATTATGTGGCTCCCCTTCTTAAATCATTCTTTCAGTCCTAAGGACTAATGCAGCAAAAGGAAATTGCTTAATCATCAAACGCCGTAAATTACATTTTTTTGTCGTCTACAGATGCCACTATAATGGACTTCAGAAAATTAATACCTACACTAATAAAAAATCTCATTAATTTATCTTTAAAACTACGCGACAGATTTTGATGCGGTTTCTTTTAATAGATAGTGATTTAAGAGGAATAAAAAATCGCATTAATTTGTAAGCTAATGAGATTTTTTATTAGTGTAGGTAGGTATTCATTTTCTAAAGTCCATTATCTGTAGATAATGTGAGTCCTGGATCTTGTCCAATTTATTTAGCTATTTATGGGTATTAAATAAGCAGAACAAGCAATCTACCACATCCATTAATAGCTATATATGGGTATAACATGAGCAAGTACTAATTTATAAATGATTTAACAGGTCGCAGCATCTACGGTGAGCGTTTTGAAGATGAGAACTTCAAGCTGCGCCATTATGGTGCTGGGTGGCTCTCTATGGCCAATGCTGGCAAGGACACTAATGGCTCACAGTTCTTCATCACCACCATTAAGACTCCCTGGCTAGACGGTAGACATGTTGTCTTTGGCAAAGTCTTAGAAGGCATGGTAAGTTTTGTACTCAAGTCTATGTTATTGCATTCTTGATATCAGACTGACCAGTAAAGTAAATAAAAACCCAATTAATACAAGTATTCTTCATTGGCTCCAAACAATAATAAAAAACAAAGAATCAAATGATTAACAACCATGAATGGCAAGAAAACTTGAATGGAAAATCTGCAAAATATTAAAAACAAAATATTTTGTAGTCCTTTCAAATCCATCGATTTTTGTCTTTCACTCTAAGCCACGGTTAAATACCAAAGTGGCGCATGGCGGAAGCGTGCAGTAAGAGAAACACAATATAAACCTATGATGGTACATGTAATAGGGTCGTATTTGTCGTAACGAGAATTGCGCCGATACCCGAGTGGCGTTCGTCGCCTGGTAGCGCGGACGCAATTCTTGTTACGACAAATACGACCCTATTGGACGTACTATTAAGCTACATACATATAATACACGCGCCGCCACTTTAGTATAAACTGCGAGCAAAAGATGTCCATTTTTTTTTAATTGCCCTATGCTTGTGTCGAAAAGGTACGACCAATCAAGCTTCACCAGGACTTGTAAACTGCGATCAAAAGATGTCCTTTTTTTTTTCATTGACCTATCCTCCTGAGGCCCAGGGCTCTAAATCATTTTATCAGCTAAAGGCCCACGGTCCTTCACATAGGACTCAATGGTAAAGGCCCAGAACTTTGAACAAATGAAAAGCTACCTTAAGGTGATCAAATATGCTCCATATTTTTTTGGTGACTTGTTAGGGTCAGTTAGTACTCAGTAAGGTAGAAAAAACTGGAATATTGTAATACCTTTAAAAAGGCCTTTGGGCTGCACTATCTTTAAATTAAGATTTATCTAAAATTATGTATTTCTAAATTTAATACATAAAATGTATAAATTATTTGTGTTTTAGTAAAAATACAAACAAAGTATTATAATTTACCACAAGTTACTATTATTTTAATTATATAGTCTCAAGTAAGTTTGGGAAAACTTGTACAAATCCAACTGACTGTACACATTTTTTTAATTATTAAACAAAACTGCAATTTAAAACATATGAAATCTTAAAAATAATCACAACATTAAACGCTATGTTTTTTCAAAATTATCAAAGGAAGATATAGGAAATGTTTGTGTATTTTAATCTGAAGTGGAACAATAAGTTGAATTTACTTATTACTTATACATAGAATTTGTCGAAAATAATAAAATAGCAAAGAAAAATTACAGTAATGAAATTACAGTTTAAAATATAAGTGTTATTTACTGGTGTAAAGATTTTTACTTATATTTATAAAATAATAATAATAAATGATTGCGATCCAAAGGCCTTTAAAAAGGTTTTCAAATTTCGTCATTTCATATTTTTACAATACTAATAGAGAGGCAAAAAATAAATGATTATTCTTTGAGAATGGTATTTTACCAGTGATTTACATTAAAAACAATACACGGAGAGCTAAAGATTACTCAAAAATATATGGATTTACATACGTTGTCGACCAAAAGTACCTATCTCGTTCACGGAAACGTCAAAATAACAAATAAATATTTTTTTGTTGGTACAACTGCTTTGGACTATCGAATAAAAAAAAAAGCAAAGGGTCCGTTCAGAAACATTATTTTCTACAATAGCGGGAATTTCAAACTCAATATTCGATTAGAAAAAGGGTCCTTTATAGAGTACTTTGGGTCATTATTTGATAATATTGGTTACTTCGCTGGGCCTTTACCCCTAGTCGATGGAAGGCCTTCTTGTAGTACCGTGGGCCTCAGGAGGCTATGCTTGTGTCCAAAAGGTACGACCAATCAAGCTTCACTGGGACTTTCAAAAATGTCCATTGCAGCAGGGCATTATTACATTTACATTATTCTGCCCCAGAATTTAAAGTGTTGGTGGATAATCTTCTCTTGATAACAATAATTTCTTACTTATTACAATTAACAAATTCTATTATTATTATAAAGAAAATAATATGCTCACATTCCACCTTCATTCATAAAGGTGTAATGTAGTGGTTGTCAACCAACACAGCCACAGTTCTACTTGAGAAGCAAACTATTTCCCAAGAAATTATACCAATGAACATGTTTCCAATACAAAAAATTATGGTTTTGTAAACTAAGTGCCTAACAATGAATGATTGTGATTCCAGGATGTTGTCCGCAAGATTGAAGAAATTACGACACTCAGTGACAAGCCTGTAAAGGATGTTGTTATTGCCAACTCATATGCTGAGATTGTTTCCGAACCTTTTGCTGTTTCTAAGGAAAGTGCTCAATAACACAGTACAATAACAAATAGTTCTATTTTGTATTTCTTTGAAATTATTAATTTTAACCAGTGCATTTACTTTTAAGACTATATTATTATTTACATTTCCTGCCAGTCACAAACTGTTCATGTAAATATGAAATTGCCATTTTCCTAAAGATATTAAATATGTATTATTCTTTGTCACATTATTTGAGTTAAGTAATTTCTGTATGTATAATATTATATATTATGAAGAGAAATAAAACATAGTTTACTAACTTGTATTGTTTATTTCTTGTAAACACAACTCACCCTCCTTTTTTATGGCATCATTTTTTGTAGTGATTCCTAGTTTCCAACCAAAACCACAATTTTTTCTTGCTTCATCCAGCATATGTTTTTTCATATAAATCCTACCAAGATTAATATAAATTGCTCCTAAATCACTCGTTTCATATTCTTTTCCAATTTGTATGGCTTCCTTGAGGTAATTAATGCATTCTTCAGTCTTGCCCAGAGCATCACAAACTGTTGCTATATCATTAAGCTGTATTACAATGTGATCTTGTTCTATATCTGTAATTTCTCTCATATGTTCCAGTGAAGTAGTCATGTACCTCAAAGCCTTTTCAGCCTGGCCACAGTCTAGGAATAGCCGGCCATACCAATCTTCAGTCATTGCTATTAGTTTTTTTATACCATCACTGGGTTCTTTAATGAATGCATCATTTAACTTCTTTAAGCACCAGTCATAGCCAAGTTGTGCTGTGGTGTATTCTTTTTGCAAGTGACTGATTCGAGCTAACTTTGCACTTATATGAACAACTCGGGAGTCATCTTCAGTAGCTCCATCTGCCATTATCCTTTGACTTACAACTACAAACAACTGTTTAGCTTTGTCAAGTTGTTCTCTTTCTAAAGCTAGATTAGCCATAACATCGTAAATGTATGTAATTCCTAAGTGGTGGTTCAACTGTTGTGCTTGTCTTAAAGCTACATGAAGAAGTTGTTCTGCTTTGTCATAATCTGTCCTTTGTATGAATAAGACACAATGTTTTATAGTCTGAATAAGTTCGTCTTCAGGGCTTAATTTCTTTTCAAAGCCAAGCCATGTGAAAATAGAAAAACTTAAAGCGTATGGTGCGAGAACTGATTTTGAAGAAAATTGATAGAACTTAGAAACTGGAATAGCTTTGTAACTTGCTCGAAATCGAGCTAATCTTGATGCAATAGATCGGAATTTCGACGACATACCTAGTTTTAATTTATTATATTATATAACCACAAAGACACAAAGATTATGTTTTTAGTATTTTCATAGAACACTTAATGTAGACGTAATGATTACCAGCATTTAACTAATTCGTGTAACAAATTTGAATTGAAATAGACGTAAAATATAATAAAAATCTTTAAAAAATACGTGAACCCCAATACATTTTCATTTATTGAAGTGAAATGAAAACTCAATGAAATTGACAATCTCGACTTGATCCGAGTTGACAATTTGATTGGAGGTTAGGTCGCTATCACATTGGCGACAAAGACAAAGTCGTGCAAAAACGAAAAGGGACGCAGTTATGCGCAAGAGTGAGCGAGGTGTATTTGTATCTCATTCTAACGCATAAATGCGTCCCTATTCGTTTTTGCACGACTTTGTCTTTGTCGCCAGTGTGATAGCGAGCTACGCGTACCGCGCGTATAGCTCATACTGTGACAAAATGAAACTGAAGATCTCCTATTATTACTTAAGACTAGGCTGTATAGGCTTTGATCCCTTTACCTTTCCCATCAGGTATAAAAGAACTTAAAAATATATATATTTATTTATGGTTGGGGTTTTACGCGGGAATCGAGAGGAAATGGCGGGTTCATTGTTTCGTCGCCGTTAAAGAAGAACTATTCAATAAAAGTGAGAAATAATGTGTGGTTAGCTGTTTCTGGTTTGGTACCCCGCGTTAAACTCCAGTATCATTGGAATGTAAGAACCACCCTTGCATTTTAATGATCCCGTAACAAGAAATGAAACTATTGAAGACGCAAGAAACAAGATGGTTGCAAGAAATGACTAAAGACGGACGACGAAATAAGAGTAGTTCTTCAGAAAACATTCTCCGCGTAACCTTCGTGGCGTTTTTTTTTTATAATGCAATCTTAATATAAATAGATGTAAATTTAAAAAGCCCTAAAAACAATGTGTACAGTTTTTACTAAATGTAAATCAATGAATAAATAACAGAGATATTGCATGTTTCTTCTCCCGCCGCTCCTCTGAACTCTGTGATGGCATAGTTTCCGTTCGAAAGTAATCTGAAAACAAAATTTTACAGTAAATCTTATTGAAGTTGACTTTGAAAGTTTTTACTCAATCAATAATATTAAAAAACTGACTTTTGTGCTGACTAAATTATGAAATTAGCTACGAGAGATCATTTAAACAGAATTACATATTACATAGAAAAAAACACATCAAACGTGCTAGAATATTTTATTTCTAGCTTTCGGTATAATTAGGAGCAAATACAATTACTGCATCACAAGAAATAAGGAGTATTTAATGGACATTTGTAACTTTCGTGGTGCCTCAGGTAACTTTCATGGTCAAATGTCCACGAAAGTTACAAAAATAACACATTTTTGAGAATTATGATAAAAGTAATAAGTAAGTTTACAAATGAAGTACATGACAATAAACTCGCTCGATCTATATTTTTTTTCATAAAAAGATTTTTTTAATAATAACATAATATATCTTTCTACATATGCGCATGAAAGTTACATGACCAGCCCAACTTGAAAATATTCGAAGAATAACTTACCTCGTATTTATTTAGTTTTGAAGCGATGAGTACACTGGTGTCCTCCACTGATGCTGGGTCACTACCAAGTGTCTGCAAGCTAAAATTTGCAGCGACAAGTTTGCGTTCTTGGAAGGTAGGTGTAGTTTCATTGAGCGCTCACGAAACCAGCGAAATCGTGTGACAGAGATGTTATATAATATAATTTTTCGAAACAAAGAGATAGAATGAATATTCTTTTATAAATATGTGCCTAGTTAAAAAACTATTCATTCCATGTAATAAATTATACGATTACGCATTAAATGCAAAACTTATCAAGGATTACCTTGAGCGCGAACCAAGTGTGACCTGCGAAGAACGACTATTTTGATCCCGTTTTCGATGTTGAAATATTATTTTTCAAAATATTATACATGATTTTATATGTTTTATGTTAAAATCGTACGCATAATTATATGAGGAATCATCTATATTTAGTTCCAACACTGTATGGTCCATAGTTTAGGAATTAAGACCTTGTGACCACGTTTTGAGGGTGCTCAAAGAACTACTCATAAAACTGAAGAAAAAATGACTGAAGATGAAGACATTAAACTTGGATAATGCAAGAAACTACTAAAGACTAGGCTGTATGGGCTTAGATCCCTTTGCCTTTCCCATAAGGGAGAAAGAAACTAAAAAAAAAAAAAAATATTTATGGTTGGTTGCACTGAGCATATAATCACTACGTTGTTGGTTGATGGCAGGGCCTGGACAGCTGTAGTTCCCGTGACAGCGCTTTGTCGCTAGTATCGCAAGACGCCATTTTGCGAAAGCAATCTGTGGTCTTTTATTATGACACTTGTGACAATGTTCAGTTCAGTTAACTTGTGGTTAACTTCAGTTCCATAGATCGTTCGTCCGCCTGTTGACTTGTTAATGATAAAATAATGTCGTTGTTTGCGCATCTTGTGATTTCATATTGTGTTTGTTGAGTTGATTTTTCCTCCTCCGAACCTAAGAAAATACCATGCGCCCCGTACTTGACGGTCTAACTCTCTGCCTGGTAAGTTATCTTAGGTTATCTCATCATCAATATACTAACAAGGTCTACCAAGTTAAGAAGAAGGTCTAGCCAATTAGAATAAACCCACACAGCACAGCAGGCAGGCACACTACCAACTAGGCGTGGGGTAGTGTTCAATCAAATCCACTGGAATGAACACATATCGTTTGTTTAGCTATGTATTGTATATATTTAGCGAAAAAAAAGCACGATTTTTTTATGTGTTTTTTTCTAATAACATGAGAATGTGTTATATTATGTTATATGTGTAGAATGATTATATGTGTTTTTTTCTAATAACATGAGAATAGGTCGCAGAAAAAAACTAAAATTTAATTTTATTCATTTAGTACCTAATTGGGATTTCTTCTGTTTTAGATCTTACAAGTGAGCATAAGAACTTTGAAAATCCAGACCAGATTCAGATAACAATGCCGCATGCAGTAACTATTGGAGCAGGTGTGTATATCAACACCGCTTAAGGCAATCATATTTTGTTTGATTATTATGACTATGACCTGTCTAAAGTAAGAGTTGCATGATTGCTAAGATTATTTGCATTCCAAATAGGGCGAAAGTAAATTAGACAATTGAAGCGGCAAAAATACCTTTTTTGTTTTGCAGTGCGGGTTGAGTTAGTTATTTCAACGGACTATGTTCCATAACTTGACGTCAACTTCACATGTTTTTCTTTTCTATTTTCAGACCCTCAACCCTCATGTTCCTTTACAAGGAAACAAGAACGTGGTTTAGAGGAGCCTATAGGTATGTAATCTAAAGGCGTGTCCTTTAAATTGCATAATATAAATAGCCCTATCATAAAATCATCCCATAACTTGAATTCATATAACAATAAGAATGCATAATTTGAAAATTCATACCATTATTTAGCATAATTATTAAAATCCATAGTTTTATAATCTGTAATTTAAAATACATTTTTCAACTTTAAAAATGATAAATTTAAAATATTTTGGTTAATAAAAACATTTCGTGTATTTATTTAATCACTCCCATATTTGTTATATTTTTTAATTTTTTATACTTACTAACAGTATTCGTCTTAAAGATAGGACTTTTAAATCATTATAATAATGGATTTAAAAATTATGGAATTTAATTGTTATGCCATTCAACGATTATGGATTTTAATATAGACCTAGTCTGAAACTTATCACTCACATGCAGATAAGCAAAATACGATAAATGTGTAATTTACAAATAAAATATAATTAAAAAAATAAATAAAATAATACTAATCAATTTACATAACTAAGTCTAAGTACATAACTCATCTTTCTGCTGAAGAAGTAAGACCCACTCCAGACAACAGAGACAATAATATACAAAACCAAAAGGTACATTATGATAGGTAGCTACTTTAATTATTTTATTTATTTCACACTGAGTTAAGATAGGCATAAAACAATGAGTGTGTAATTAATTATTTACAAATAAATGTCTATTTACAGGAACTCATCCTTTGCTGAGGAAGTACGGCCAAATCCAAACAACGGGTACAATACACACGGTACTAGTGATAGGTACTCTACTTAATTTCATTACTTTATTCTAAAATCCGAACACTATCTGTAGGTACTCAATACATACCTTACAGCTCTTCTGCTAAACCGCAAACGGGTAAAGCTACATTTTATTCTGATATTATTATGATAGCTTACTGCGATATAAAAACGAAAAAAAAACATTGTTTTTGTGAGGACTAGTTTTAAATAATGTCTATATTGAAGTCATTAAAAAAACACGTAAGAAATTAATATGAATATTTTATTATTTTTCAGGAATGAGGAATTTTGGCTCTAAGCAAAGAAAATATATAAGTAAGGGGAAAGCTGTGGCAATGGAAAGTCTGGGCGACACGTTCTCGCAAAGACTAGCACAATCTACTTCTCAAGCAAGAAAATTGAGACTAAGGAACAAATCATTAAAAAATAAAAAATCTATGTTTATAAAATTTGTTTTATTTTTAAACTTAAATAAAAAGTAATAACTGGTAAACCTATATCGAGGTGGAAAAGAATTATCGATATAATTTAGAACATCCCTAATTATCGACATATGTCACGTTTTGTTCTTGGCTACCCTATGCTGTCAAAGCGAATGTCGTACGCAGCGCCATAACGCGGTCAGAGGAAGCTTGGGCCAAATTCTAACTGTCCTATCTATACCCTGTGTATATATAGTTGATCTGTGGTTGATGGTTGATGTTGGTTGGTTGGTGGTGTGTGTCGTAATTTTATTTAAAATTTATTGCAAAGCGTAAAAGGAACAAGGACAAGCGTGTGCAGTGTTATTATAATAATGTCATGTCAGCTCGAACGAAGCTTGCCTAGCTTGCCTTATAACTTTATTTGATAATACACTACGTACGAGGTATGCCCTTCTAAATGACTTAAACTCGAAGGCTGTGCATTACGTAGGTACCAAGGTAAATGGGAAAGCAGTGAACTAAACGAAAGAAAATGTATGGATACGAAAACTCGTCAGTTTTGCCTCCTGTCTCGGAAGATACTTTTTGTAAATGCGTTTTGTATTATGAGATAAATAACTCGAGGTACGTGTCTTTATGTAAATGTCGCTACAAAGCCTTGTTTTAGTTTCTTTTGCGATCAGTACTTGCTAACACGATGTTTATTTTCAGGGTCCGTATCTGGGATTTAATAATACTGATACCGAATGCGCTGTTTGCGTTGTTTTTAGTGGTTAGGTTTAGCAAGGCCCAGCTGAAGCTGCGAGCTACAAGTAGTCCAATATTTCTGACTTTTTATGCATTAGTCTGGGTGAATGTGATCATCAGTTTGGTGAGATGTGCTGTTTCTATGACAGTCAATGCTGCGATTCCACTTGGAGGCCTGGTGGACAAAATTCTATGGGTTACTGTCAGATTCTTTTTGTTGGCAACTGAGATGAGTGTTGTTATATTTGGACTGGCTTTTGGTGAGTCATTATTGTTTTAAAGCCTGATTGATCTTTATTAAATGCACAATGAAATTTATATTGCATTGTCTCTTTAAATTTTAAGTTTTTTTTTTTATTTATTATTGATTTAAGAGTTTTTTCTTGATTTATTATTAATTAATTATGACGAGAGCCAGCCTTAGTTTGACCAAACTTTGAAGTAATTTGTAAAATCTTACTTGCAATAAAAATCATTTTGATATTGATTTGATTTTGCTTAAAATTGCTTTTAGTACGGCTTGCTAGCTAAAAAATATAAGGATATCGGTCCCATCTGGCAGAAAGTACGAAACTTCGCATGAATGTAGCTGTCATATATGTGCTTCAATATCGATATGGAAACACTTCGATAAATTATTGTTTCCCCCCTTTTATCTCCCTCATTCTGGTTTTTTGAATTTATACTAAAACAATACGTCTGAGGAGTTTACTTTTCAGAGATCAAATCATCGTTGATAAATTGCCTACAAAACGATACTACATTTTATAGTGCTAAGATTAAATATATTTCTATATACAGCCATCAACGTTTTATGAAATTTTAAAAACAGGCACACTTTTTTCTTCCTTACTTCATTTATAGGAAAACAACAAGAGTGGTGATAAAATGGACTAAAGAAGTCAACTACCTTATACATTAAGCTAAAAAATGACATTTACTTCATAGTCGTAAAGGCATTACTTCTAGAGTTACAGCTCACCGCGTCTGACTCAAGTACTCTTTTTTTTACCTTTTTAGAATACATCTTTCTGTTAACTTTGTTTAGCGTAGATTAGATTCAGATTTTCCAATTAGAAATAAAACAGTCCATGTACTAATCCAGGCCACAGTCTATTTACATGTAAAACTAGCTTTCTGCCCGCGGCTACGCTTGTGTTGTGTTTCGACATTTCCGTATTCATTTTTAACTATCCCACTTTTTTCCGTGATTTTAAAGTATCCAACATGTTGACCGAGTATATAAGGTACCACCATGCAAAATTTCATTTCAATCGGTCTAACAGTTTCGGAGATAAGCCCGTAGAATGTACTGCGCCGTATGAGTTACTAAAGTTTTTTAACTATCCCACAGGAACATTTTAATTTTCTGGGATTAAAAGTATCTAAGATGTTGACCGGGATATAAGGTACCACTATACAAAATTTCATTGAAATCGGTCGAATAGTTTCGGAGATTTATATATTTTAGAAATAAATGTCATTTTTTAGCTTAATTTATAAGGTAGTTGACTTCTTTAGTCCATTTTATCACCACTCTTGTCGTTTTCCTATAAATGAAGTAAGGAAGAAAATTGTGTGCCTGTTTTTAAAATTTCATAATACGTTGATGGCTGTATATAGAAATATATTAATCTTAGCACTATAAAATGTAGTATCATTTTGTAGGTAATTTATCGACAACTATTTGGTTCTTGAAAAGTAAACTCATCAGTCCTACCGTTTTTGTAGAAAATGAAAAAAACCAAAATGAGGGAGGTAAAATGAGGGAAAAAGGGGGGGATAATCATTTCTCAGCGTGTTTCCATATCGACATTGAAGCACATATATAAAAGCTACATGTATGCTAAGTTTCATGCTTTCTGCCAGATGGGACCGTAATTCAGGTTAACAAGCCGTACTATTTGTAAATAAGCCATTATTTCTCATAAAAAGTAAAGGATAAAAATGATTATTGAGGGTTCCTTTATTTCTTTTATGGTATTAAGTCAAATATAAGAATTAATCAAAAGAAAAAAATATTCGTGAATTATCTTCTTGCAGGTCACATGGATAGCCGCAGCAGTATTAAATATGTACTTCTGGCCACATCACTCATATCTCTAGCATTCACTGTAACACAGGGTACTCTGGAGATAATGTTGCCTGATGATATTTTCCACATAGAGTCAAGGAGCTATGACTTATTTGGACACGGAGGGATGCTGTTTTGGTTTTCCTCTTCACTTACATTTGCTGTAATCTACTTCATCATATTGCTGCTACCCTGGACACCTTCCAGAGATTACTTGGCTTTACCAAGTAAGTATAAAAAAATGTATCCTCAAATAAATAATTTCACTTAGCTTTGTTTGCTTTTTAATTTTTTTTTAAAGCAGACACTTTAGTCACAATATTTTTAACTCCATATTACAAAGCTTTTCAAGTAGAGATATTATAAATTCTTGTTGTTTAAAAGATGAGATTTTTCTCAATTTGCAATATGATATAATTAAAAAACAATAAAACTGAATGACTGAATGAAAATTAAAAAACTACAGGTACTGTAGAAAGCTTGGCCCTTAGAAATAAAATATTTCTAAATAATAGTAATAAAAAAATTGTCACAACATTTTGTTCCTTTCACAACAAGTTTTTCATTCAGAATCAATTCATAAATAAAACTCTCCAACATCAGAATTGCATTTCTAACTGGCAATAAACATCAAATTATACTTTGCTGACACCCAAGTAAAAAAAATCACTCTGAAAATATAGTACATATTTTATCCACTTTATTTAACCCCTCATGGTCATTAAAAGAAAATAATTTGCATTAAATTGTTTTATGTTGTAATAACAATCTTTATAATTAATGTAACATTAATATTATGATATCTATTCATGTAAGCTGTTGTTTTTAATGGCACTTTAAAAGCGGAAGGACAGTCATGAACCTGCTATAAACATTGATAAGAAAATGCCGTCTTGTCATTGAGTTATTATGTACCTATAAAAGATAATACATATTAAATGTCTTGCTACCGAGAATGGCGGGAAGAGGGTTGGAAGGGAGCGCGCGGGGTATGGTGGGGGAAGGGATTACTGATGCAGTGATTTTTGCTGGACTACAGTACTGTGTGCAGTGGAAAAATACACAATGCAGTGACTTTACTAGTACTTACATCAATATACCTTATATCCTTAACAGACAGATAAAATTTCATGAAAAGGCATTTGCAATAAATTATGTCGGTCTATTTTCGTCAACCTTGTTAACCCTGGAGATGTATTTAAAAAAATGCTAAAATTGGGTCTATATTCGATGAGTGTTATTACCTTAGTTTTAGGAAATAGCGAATTTGCTTTTTTAATATATTTTTTTCAATAACATTATCTTTTTGAAAAACAAGGTAAATAAAATTATACGAGTCATTATTTTTTATATCTATCCCTGACTAAAGAGTCCAGATACTCATAATAAATCTATATAATAAAACTGTAGGTACCTAGAGGTCGAATGTCTGTACATAGAAAAAACAATGTTTAAAACTGAGTTGGGGGTGGAAGTGATATTTTAATATAAATATCTAGTTTTTTTTAATTTTTTTTGTTTCTCTTTTTGTTTGTTTGTACGGGCTAATCTCCGAAACTATTAGAACAATTTGAACAAAATTTTGCATGGTGGTACCTTATATTCCTGGTCAACATCTTAGATAGATTTTACCGGGGGAAAATATCTCATTCCTGTGCATGGGAAAGTCAAAAAACTACGCGGGCGTAGCCGTGGGCGGACAGCTAGTACGGAATATTACTATAAGAATAAAACAGAGAAAAGATCATGACCTGTGGTTTATTGTTTCTGATAAAGATGTGTTATTTATTGTTCCTGAGCATTCTGCAAATTTATATTTATTTATTCCGGTGTATAAATAACTTAATTTATCTTTTGGATTTGATGTTTGCAGTTTATTGTTTGTTTCATTTATCCTTGGGATAATAATCTTTCTGCACTTAATATAATTAAACTAAGAAGCTTCTTCCCTAAACTCATAGATACAGAAATCGCTCATTTGAAAGAATTTTAATTTCACTGTTATTTTTTTGAACCTTTCAACTAACATAATTAAACATTTGTCTTTCAGCCAAACTTTCGTTTTATTTGTACGTGCTCCTGTTGGGCCTGCTGGACTCGACGCAGGCGGTGGGCGCTGGCTTGCTCCAGTGGGGAAACATGCAGTCCGGCCTATGCGTCGTTGACGTCACATCTTGGCTTTATTTTGCTCTGTACACACCTCTCGTGTACCATACGTTCCTAAGTGAATTTTTCAGGTAAATTTTATTTTTTCTATGCGTATCACTACATAGTATAAATTAAAACAAAGTCGCTTTCTCTGTCCCTATGTCCCTATGTATGCTTAAATCTTTAAAACAACGCAACGGATTTTGATGCGGTTTTTTTTAATAGATAGAGTGATTCAAGAGGAAGGTTTATATGTATAATACATGCATAATATACTTAAGGATAACCCACAATAACCATTTTCCCGTGCGGAGCCGGGGCGGGTCGCTAGTTTATAATAAATACGAAAAATATCTATGGTAACGAAGACAGTTGGAAATATGAACATATGAACACTGAATTAACAAGTGCTCTACATTTGTCGAGGGCGTGGGCTGGGGGCCTCCAAAATAAAAGACATGTCTTTTAAGTAATATCAATTATAGTACTATACCATGGTCCAAGAAAACAAGGTCTTACAATTAGACCACGTGACTGACACGAGCCTACGTCATTTTGCCTATTCATCCTTGTCGAATGCGTGTAATAGACAAGGATGAACAGCGCAAAATGAAGTAGGCTTGTATTATAGTAATTATAGTACTATAATTGATATTACTAAATTACATATCTTTTATTCGGGAGGCCCCCAGCGCCCGCCCTCGACAACTGTAGATCACTAAGTTAATTCAGTGTTAATAATGTCTATCTCTAGTTTTTTGTTTATTCAATCATCAAAGTCATCAATTAATATGTTTTGCAGTGTGGCGCAGCCGAGCATTATGTTCTCGTACAAGGCCCAGATGGACGAGCCCATGGACGAAGATCAGGTGTCTTTGCCACATCAGCAGAGCTTCAGCTCGCTTAAAACTGACTCCGATTATATTTATCAGGTAACACACTCAGTTATCGTCATCATTCAGCCGAAAGCAGTGCCGTAAATGGCCTTTTCTGCGCCCTAATTAAGTGGACCCTTCGCCTATTATACCAACCACTGTGCCACACTAACTAAAACTCAAATGCAAGTTCACTAGTGCAAATGCGTTGCCCACCCTGATGCTTAAGATTTAATGTTTGGGCCACTTTAGTCTTCATACTTCTATAATAAAATACCCTGCAAAGTTTCAGTAAACTGTAAATTAATTTAATTTTAAGTATTTGGTATGGGTCTGGTGAGGGTCGCGGGAAGTCGCTGGACACAGGCAGCGCAGGATCGATCATTGTTGAGATCCTTGAGGGAGGCCTTTGTCTAGCAGTGGACGTCTTTATCGTCGTATGGTAGAGTTTTAAATAAGAAAGGTAGCATATTATAATAAGTAAGTTATTATTATTTGAGCTTACCGAATGATCTTTCGGCGCATGATTCGAGCACTAGAGGGCGCTATGGAAACTTATCAGGAGCAATTAGGAGCAAAACGAAAAAAATAATTATCCTGCCTAATCTGGCTAGCCATTCTTGCGACCCCAGAGTCTATGTCCTGTCTGTGCCTGGACTATTTTACGGCATTGGCCGAAAGACACTGCTGCTGGATAAAAACTGTCCTCAAGGATCTTCGCAACGATCGGTTCGATTGTTGACCCACATCCTGTGGCTTCCCGTGATCCTCACATCATCGGACTATGTTGCGGGAGGCCTGCTCACGCTATACCCTCCAGTGCACAGTCGCCATTCATTCAGGAATAAATATAGTTAGAAATGTCTTTATTGCATCTTTCGTTTTATGTTAGCAACTAGTTTTTTGCGGAATCACGTGCGTGCTTAGTTCCCCGTAGGAGCTGGGTATTTTCCCTGAGTAAAAAGTAATGTATGTCCTTCCCATATAGCGTTCTATTACTCTGTAAATTTTTCGCAAGTATACAGAGAGAACAAAAAAATTCTTTCGCAATGTACTGTTTCTAGATCTATATTTGATATTGTTGTTTAATCGTAAATTGCGCGTGAATTTTTCGTTGTGTCTGGACTGACCCTAAAACAAGCTGTACCACGCTGTACGTATTCGGAGTGATTAATACCTGTACACGCGATCATCTTTGCTGAAGCGTGTCAAATGAAAAGTTTCGCAGTTTTGCGAAATTCCAGTGATCTAATGAATGAAAAACTGGATCTATAAAAAAATACACTTTTGTACTCGAGTTTAGGTTAATTTAAAGTCTGTCGTTTCGCCCCTAGAGTTTTAGGTGGTCTATGTAAAATTGTGTTCTGTTTGTGCTTTGTCATTTCCGAATTAGAATTGGATCGATCCGATGATGCTCTAGGCTCTAGGAAATGTGCAGCAGCACTCACTTGTGCTAACAACAACTGTATATGAACAGTCCGAATATCTTCAGCGCGTTCGTTTAGTATTAAATGCTTATCGAAGCTGATTGTTTTTCCCGATGAAAATAAGTAATATAATAGGAGAACATTTTGAAAAGTGCAGTGATAAGTTGCAAACATAACTCGAGGAACAAATCCAAAAGAAAAATGTTATTCATTTCACCGACCATACAACATCTGCTTACGCTTGACATAAAGGCAGCGGAGCGATGCGCGTACCTACTCTATGTTTGTATCTCTGTTTGTACAATGTGCATGAATTTATTGACACCATTGACACCAACACTCATACCTAGACTTTATTATGAGTATGTTAAACTACACTTTTGCATGCTAATGTATGTTAGCAGAATAGAGAACTGTAAATACTGTATTTAACACCATGTACACCTATTCTATGCAAATAAATAATTTTGAATTTTGAATGTATATTTATTCTCTAAATCTAAGAGGTTAACATTTTAGATCTTATTATCAAGCGTAGTTCGCAATAGTTTAGCAGGCATGCAATTGAGCAGATTGTCACGTTTATTAAATAGGCTTCTGGACCTTACTATTATTTATTCTGTGACCTTGGTATTTATTAGCTTTCATGTCAAAAATGATTTTGTAAATCTTACTTTTGTTTTGAGTTGAAATTTATTTATTTTATTGTAAGGCGCTTACAGACGAGCGACTGACAAGGACTCGAGGTCTCTCGTAGGCTGCAGTCGGCGGTCGCTTGCCTGTAAGCGCTCCTGTACCGTAGTGTGTTCTTTCGAGCGCAATTTACGCGTAGCTCCTCGTATTATAAGCACCGTTTCGTTGGTTCCAGCAGAGCAACAGCGTGTACGATAGCACATTGTTTGAAGCGGGTGGTACGACGCCCATGAACCCCGTATACAGCGCCTCGCTACAAAGCCCCGACTCCATAGCCTCCGCACAGTCGCTCGAGATCGGCCCGCTACACACACAGAACATGGCCTCCACATAACAACACTAAAAAGAAAAAAACTAAACCGAACAAGGAAACACGCCCTCACATCCAAAGAAAAACATTACTAATTTTAAATAACTTTAAGAAATAAAATGCTTACTTTTAAAGTTAAGTAGGTATCTCGTATTAATTTGTTTTTTAAAGAATCTCTGTACTAGTAAGATGAGAGAAGTTACTCTACTAAATTAGTGTTTGTGATAGATAAAGCCAGTGATCAAATTGAATTACTTGAGACTGCATTACATCCCATTTCTGCTTTAACTTAGTCTAATGTAAGAAAATCCATCCAGAAGAAAAGAAATGTAACAGACATAACATAAGATTTATTGATCTGAGCCCCATGTTGGGTAAATTGTATAAATGATATTGCACGACACTAATCGCGTCGTGTGATTATTTTAGTATTTTTGATCGCGAGATTACAAATGAGTTCTACTTAATTTAATATTCCTCTAAATATAATTATGCTTATAATAAGTTCTGAGTTTGGATCTAGGTAGGTGGGTTAGTCTTAGCCACGTAGGTACGTTTAGTGTTATGTCATCTACACATGGCATGGTGAATTATAAATGTCTCTTAACTTTAAAACTCAAATATGCAGCTGAACTTGTTTACTCTGGTTTATTTAGTACGGTCTGCACTTAACAAATTATTTTGTCGTTACCGGTATGTGATACGAAATGATGCCAAATGTTATCTATCATCATTAATAAAAATGGTTTCCCTTGATTTGGCCATATTTATCATTCCTATACCTCGTTTAAAACATATCTCGAATGGAAGCTATTGTATCAAAATAAAGCAATTTCTTAATGTTTAGTGAAGTTATTTAAAGTTTGAGTAAGTAATATCTTTAGTTGTCACGTCTTTTAGAATTTAAGAGTTTATTGTTAAGCGCCAGATAAATGTTAAAATCATTCATTAGTATTGATTGTCAAAAGAATAGAACAAAAATATTACACATGTAAAAAACCCTATAAATTACTAAAAATAGAGACTATAACCTTTGAGTTCATCATATTATTTGTATAATGTAGAGACGAGCAACGAGACCTTACCTACAAACCTACAAATCTGATTTATAATATGCTCAGTGTGACGGGCTTAAAAGATTAAGTAATATTGTTTGATACATATGTTTCGACATATTACGAGTATTTCGTTTTGGTCACATACAATTTGATGTGAAACATTCGCTCTTCGATGATGGTAGAGCAGGTGAGCGGGTCAATCAATAAGAGAGGGGTTAAACAACCCAACTATACTCATTTGAAGGTGTCCTCTAGGTGTATGGTATGCCTCGAGTTACCGGGTAATGTGCTTCGAGGAGTTAACATAAGTATTTGATTTGAGGTTGACGATTTTAAAGGCCACACTAAAAATCATTTGTTAGATATGTATGAATAATGTCTTGTCTATTTTATTAAAGCTACCAACAACGGTACTAGGACGGTAGGTACTAACTCGTTTTTAACACATTGTGTGCTTACATTTTGTGACACTGCGTATGAAACGTTATTCGTCATTATAAAAACATAGTAGTAGATACAGTAACATGTAGACTAAATTGTCATGAAGATTTTTATTCCTATAAACGGGCATATAGAAAGTTTACTGGTACTGGCTCCTCAAAATACTTGGTTGTACATTTTCAATTTGATGCGCGATATGACGCGTATTTTTTCGTGACCGATGCGTAAAATCTCTAGCAGCTGTTTTTGTCTGATCAAACCTACAGATTCTTTTGTATGTAATGTAAGTTTGAACGATTATTATGTATGTTTTATATTTTGTACTGTGATGGTATATCTACTTATTTTTACTTTTGTTATTTAATTTGTATTATAGTTTATAAAGATCAAAGCTCTTTATTTTCTGTGAAAAGTATTTATTTTATTTTTGAAGCTTGAATGGAAGGAGTAAAACTAAGTAAATAATTCAAATCATCTCTATTATTAAGAAACGTTTTTCTTTGAAAGTTTGTAAGTAGTTTTTATTTTATGATTAAATGTTTAGATGATACAAGTCTTTGATGGGGGATATATCATATCACCAATGCTTTAAAGTATCGTAAACTTATGTTAATTATTCCCATTTTTAAAATTGTGATAATTTTAGGTATGCGATATATAAGTTTTTTTGTTTGTGGTACCTATATTATTTTTGTTGTTTTGTCATAAAATCATCAGAATACCTACTTACTAATAAACTACTTTTGAATCAGACTTACTGTGTTGTATTTGTTGTGACCTTTACGGAAGGCCCGCGCGTTGCTCTAAGGTTGTGACTAACCTGATTCTAGGAATTACTTATATTTAGGACGAAAACATCAAATTGTCATTATCAATAAGTTTATTCTGATTTATTATCTGAACTAGTAAGTT
This sequence comes from Teleiodes luculella, assembly GCA_948473455.1. Lineage (NCBI taxonomy): Eukaryota > Metazoa > Arthropoda > Insecta > Lepidoptera > Gelechiidae > Teleiodes > Teleiodes luculella. The sequence continues at coordinate 7,010,950 of OX419601.1, read as the reverse complement.
ATTGTTTTTGTAAGAGATTATTTTACAAATTTTACTAATTATTTTACAAATTCTTCTCGAATGAAAGAATGCTTCAAACAATCTGTTACATTGTATCTGTGATTTGGATCCAATACTAACATTTTGTCAATAAGTTCTTTCAGTTGCAATAATTTTGTCTCCTCATTTTCAGTTGAGCTTTTGCAATATTTATTCAGATCCCTAAGTAAATCTCTAGAAACTGGTATATGTAACATTTCAACATATTTTTCTCTACCTGTGTGTTCATCTTTTTTGTGCAAAAGAAAATTGTTTCTATAGTTAAAGTGTTGGTCTTTAAATTTTCCTTTTTTTATCAATTTGGCCGAAAATTTTCCTTTCAGATCCATGAAACATTTCAACATTTTGTTGTTAGAACTACCAGTAAACATAATTCTTCCAGTGGCCATTTCATACATAGTGCATGCAGCTGACCAAATATCCACACTGTGCTTATAAGGTACACCCAAAATAATTTCTGGTGCTCTGTAGAATCTTGAAACTAAATAAGGTGTAGCTTCATTGGTATCAGCTTTAGTTGCAGATCCAAAATCACACAGTTTCAAAACATTTTTCTTAGCATTCACCAATATATTATCAGGTTTTATATCAGCATGTACAATGCCAAGTTTTTTAAGAAGTCTTAAAGCAACAAGCAATTGTCTGCTATAACTTATGATTGCCTTCATGTTCAGTCCGTGATGGTGGCCATATTTTTTTATTACATGTCTCATATCCATGTACAATGATTCCATGACCATACACAAGTGGTTTCTATGCATAAAATGTCTAATCAGTTTTACACAATGGTATTTGTTTTCAGGATCAGCTTCTCGTATTTCTTTTAGTATGTTAATTTCTTTTAAGCCTGTTCTATGCGTAACATCATTATTTCTAATTATTTTTATAGCTACATCAGTGTCTTCTTGACTATCTCTAGCACATATAACATTTGAAAAAACTCCTTTTCCCAATATACTTTTAATGCTATATCGCTTTTTGTCAATTTCATCCCCAATTTTTACATTGTAATATCCTTCTGCATCGTCCCAATTATCAGTTAGTTGAGAATTGTTATCTTCTGTATCATCTTGCATTACTTTTTCTAGGGTATGGTTGTTGAAATTATCCGCTTCAGAAAACATATCAGTTGGTTGTAATTTTTTAGTGATATCAGTATTTTTTACATTCATAGTGACTTCTTTACTCTCAACAAGATCCTGAGTGGTGATATCTTTTGGCTGATTTACCTGAGAAACATTCAATGTTTCTAAAAATTGTTTGCGTCGTTGTCTACTTTTTTCAATTATTGTCTCTTCATCTTCAGATTCAAGTGGAGCATAATCTCCTGTTCTTTCTGGAGAAAACTCTTTGACAGTGAATTTTTTCTTATAATTGTTTGTTGGTTCCACATTAACTCTTTTTCTGGATTGTATTGTTGTGGTATGACTACTTTTGGAATGTTTATGATTGTCATCATATTTGATAGTGTAGTTTCTAGGTAAGTCACTATCAGAATGCTTTACAATTTTTTTTAGTTCATCCTTGAGGTGTTCTCTTTTTTTTATTAGCTCATCTATGCTTGTTCTTCGGGTAGGCAGTGGTGGTGTTCTAGATTCCATTCTTGAAGATATCATTTCACTTTTAGATTTGGATTTTTGTTTTGAATGAGCTTCATCTTTGTGTGTCTTATAATTTTTTCCTTTTGTGTGTCTATATCTCTCTGACATGTCTGGAAAACAGGATCATAAATATTTGTTTCACTTGCACTAATTCAGATGAAGTTTGAAGACATCTGTAAAGATATACTTAGTTAATTGAATACCAGTAACATTAAACAAAAACGAAGCAAAAAGAAAATAATCTGCAATAAAACATATAAGAAACTAAATTATCAGTTTTAAATTACTTAAATTGCAAGTTTGGAATAATTCTATAAAGAAGCAATAGTTAATGTCGACTTCATGACAGTAATACAACTTGTTGTAAATATGTATCAAGTTACAAGCAGATAACTTTTCATGAAGTTGATAGTTAAACTTATAAAAACTATTGTCAACTATGTTTTTGATTACATTTCCACCATGTGCCAACATAAGACAGTTCTTCAAACTTGTCATGTTGCCTTCATTTCATCTTTACACATCCTCTGGTGTTTGAGACATCTTTGTCATTTGATTGGATTGGGGCCATTTTAGTATTCATAAACTAAACTAACTCTTGTAGCTAGAAAAAATATGAAAGTACGCATTTAAAATGTTTCAAAATAACACATTAACTATTTACAGTACAATAACAACAGCTTATCCAAAATACAAAACTTTTACAATAGTTAGGTATGTACACAACTAAATAGTGATTACAAATTTACTCATCCCATAAACACATTCCTATCATTGAACATTTTGATTAAAACAGTGCTCAAATCATGAACCTAAGGAGCAGCATATTAGAGATAGAAATAAATGCTGCGCTAAGGGTATAAGCGATTCATGATATGAGCACTGACCAATTTTGCAGGCTGATTTACTTTCATTGGAGTGATTATGTACATAAATAAGATAGTTATACAAAATCAAAACACTACCCGTACATGTTTTCTAAGTAGCTTACTGTGAACTTTTAATGGTTTGTATTAATTTACTTCTGAACTGAAAATTGATAGATAAGTGATGAAAACAAGTAGGTAAAAATAACTAAATGTGATGACGAAATTGTAGTGGACTTAACCACCAAAGGTTCCACTAGAACCATGAAATAAAAATGTTAACACAGTACCACGGACTTATTTCTTGCACCCGAATGAAAGCAAAGCAAATGAAGACTTTCAAATAATTAGTTTATATTTTTACATAACCAAAAATTTTGAAATGTCTTGTCTTGGGGTCTTTGACACTGTCGCTGTCAATTCAATCAGTCAATTGCTGTTGTTTTTTCAATTTTTCCCAAAGAGAAAGGCAAAGGTAATAGGCCGTACAGCCTATTCATATTTTCTCCTTTTTTAAATTAACCACCAAAAGGGAAAGGCGAAGAGCCTGACCCATACAGTCTAATCACATAGTTGGATGAAGTGATTAAAAAAAGGCGTAAAGGTTTCTGACGGTTGTTTTCGTTTAATAAAGTAAAAGTTTTATGAAAGTGTTTCGTTCTTTTGAATAGGTACCTACTGTATGTAAAATTAAACTTTAATATCAATTTACGTCTACGTTTAACTATTATCACAAAATTCACAAATCCAACCTATAGAATATGCTAATAAAACATTGCGTTTTTCGAATCGGAACGGAACTCGGAACGGAAGGCACACCGGTGCGCGCGGCAGCCAGCTGTCTGTCAGTCAGTCAGTCAGTCAGTCAGTCAAGCAAGCAAGTCAGTCAGTCAAATAAATATAACCTCAAACAAAATCAAAGTCGGTGTTGTAATATAATATTGTAATGGTTTGAAAGGAAAGGGGTTACAGTATAGATATTAATTTAAAATGGCACTGTTGTTAAATTCCCTGTTAAAAAATACTCTGAGATCAAATTTTCGTTTGCTTACATCCCTAAGAACTTTCCACTTGACCCAAGGTATGTACTGACTTAGTTACGCCTTCGTCTATTTTGTTTGAAAGCACAACATTTTATTGTAATCCAAAAGGAGTTGAAAAATAATTAGTAATATTTATATTAATTAATCCTGTTGTTGATAATTTGTAAGCCTGTTACTTTGTCTCATTTCTTACCGTATCTATTCACATTTAAAGCACCATTTTAGTTAGAGACTGAATTTCACTAGTATGAACTAATTTTATTACGTATTTTGTATAGTTAAGAGCACGCTACACTGAACACTTTGTACTACTACTCTTGTGTTAATTGAGTGAAAAATAGAAATTACATTGTGCATATTCAGCTTGCCCTGCACTTGACTGTACTAGGCATTGATCTATGATTATGATGATTATGATTTGGATTGGAGGCTCATGGGCCTTATAAACCTACAGCTTTGAAGAAACTGATGTTTTTTTTGGGGGGCAAGCTTTCAGTTCTAAGGGTTTTCCCATTCTCTTCATGTGCTTATTGAGTTTACAATGCCCAATAAGGGCCAAATGAGTAAACAAATACTCAGGCATTGATCTAAGTTTTATATATATTACAATTTTCAGTGCCTCATCTCTACTCTCCTGCGTCACTTGGAATTGACAACTACCTCCTAAATAGAAAAAGGGTAAAAGAGCAGTTCACTAATTTTAGTGACAAGTTCAGAACAAAAATGACGGAGTTTGTATCAGACCCTAAAAACATGGTTTTCACCGAAGATTTAAAAAACATGGTTCATATTGCTGAACCAACTGATTTGCAACTGGTCTTGGATATGATTAAAAAGTAAGCACTAAAAGGTTCCCACTGCTTTTAATCTATCCCTTTTTTATATCATTCTTTTCTATCTGATTTTTATCCTTCTTTTTATTACCACTCTTTCGAAAAGTGCCTAATAAAAGCTATTATTTTTCAGATTCAACACACAGAATTCAGAGTACCGTTTTGGTTCATTTGTTTTTGGCCCAGTTGTGATGAGAATGTTTCATTTCTTGGATGCTCCTAAAGAAGCATTGCAGGTATATTTCTATATAATGTTAATAAAACAAATTAATGAATAGTGCTTTAGATGACGGTCCCTTCCTAGTTGGTAGTACACCTGCCTTTGAAGCACAAGGTTGCGGATTCGAATTCCTTCTTTAAAATCCATTCAGTAATTTTGGAGTGAAAAAGTTGTTGTATCACAAACTTTTGCGTTTATTATATTAATAGGATTATTTATTTTTTAAGGTAACAAAACAAATTATGAAATATTAAACTTGTAAACGAAAATTCAATCTCCTTTCCGAAGATTCGTTTTTTTGTAAGGTAAAATAGGATATTTTCTTCAGAAGGAATTTTTTTTTGTTACAGTGCTTTGAGGATCCAGGAAACGAAGGGTTTTTTAACCAATTAGTGTCTTGTCAAATATTGCTAGACCTCCTGTACTCTCATGAAATGTACGAGGAATTATTCAGGGTGTTTGAAAAAGTAAAGCAGAAACAGATTGCCATGACAAAGTTTCCCAAATATCCCGTAGTATTGGTGTTAGCTGCTTGCTACAAACAGGTAATTTTTTTACTATATTAAAAAAAAATCAAAAGAAAGGAAAAGTTACCACAATTCATAAAATTATTTAGTGATTGAAAGCTTGACCAGAAAAATGAAAAACCTCCATGTTTCAGTAGTTCAGATGATTAAAATTTAACAAATAACTGTTTCCAGAAACACTGAAATAAGTTATGTGTTGTCTCAATAGGTTTTTTATTTTTCTAAAAAATATAATGGTGTTGCCAATAAATAATTCAATTAATTTGTTTGTTGGTAACAAACAATGCTCTATCTTACCATTTCCGTTTTAATTGGTAATTTAGTTATTATTTTGTTTTTATATGTATTGCAGTAAGAACAGAAAACTTGTAATAAATATATTATTTTTCTAACATATTATGTTGTTTCCCATGGTAATCTAATTTCAAGATCAATTTCTAATAAAATGATTTTTTTATTACTTTTAATTTACTGTGTTCTTTAGAATACACCACAAAGCATGGAGTATGCATCAAAACTTTGGACTGAGATGACTAAGGCAGGAGCTAACCCACTAAGAAGATCCTGTACATTTTTTGCAGGTATTGATTTGTATTTTATAATCTACTAGCGACCCGCCCCGGCTCCGCACGGGAAAATGGTTATTGTGGGTTATCCTTAAGTATATTATGCATGTGTTATACATATAAACCTTCCTCTTGAATTCCTATCTATTAAAAAAAGCCGCATCAAAATCCGTTGCGTAGTTTTAAAGATTTAAGCATACATAGGGACATAGGGATATAGGGACAGAGAAAGCGACTTTGTTTTATACTATGTAGTGATTTATAAAAAAATCTATCTATAATATGATAAAACTGTAGAAGTCAACTGTCTGTCCATATAAAAAAATGCTCAGGCAAAAGCTAGTAGTAAAGCATGCATTAGGTTAGGGGATGTAAGAAGTGGAATAGAACAAATCCAGATCTTTTTTATTGTTTCTTTGTCTGTTTGTACGGGATAATCTCCAAACCTGCTGGACCGATTTAAATGAAATTATGCATGTTGGTACCTTATGTCCCCACAAATAAGATATTGAAAAAAATGTTCAGCATCTTAGATACTTTTTACCACGGGAAAATATATCATTTCTACGGGAAACTGTGCACGGAAAAGTAAAAAAACAACGCGGGCGGAGAGCTAGTTTTATCCCCTATTTTTTAGTTAACAAATGTTTATCATATATTAGCACATACTACAATGCGCGCAGCCAAAGATGAGACCTGTCAGATGCTAAAGAGGGGACTTTGCGCTGGTAGATACAGTCGCGCGTGCTCAAAATAGTTAAACTAAAATATGAGATCGGATTAATAAGATATTCATTGAATTTCAAAATCGCTTTTATCGCTGTATCTACTGCGCAGATATAACCGTGGTCCGTCACGTGATCAACCACGTAATCCGTCAAGTCTCATCTTTGGTTGCGCGCATTGTACCTATGCCTATTTCACTAATCACTAAGTACTCGTAGGTACTTCTTTACCCTCATATTATATGATTCAGTTATGTTAACGGTCACTTCTTCATTTACTTTAAATTTTACGTGAATTAATTTGACATCGTTTTTTATCATATATGGAGTTGGTCTAGTTTTTCTCCTCTAATGGTCGCTTTTCTAAATCGATTATTGTTAAATATTAAAAATAGCAGTGGTTAACAAACTGGACTGGTCTACTAATCAAAGAACTTCTATGCCTATGTCATTGTGTAGTATCATATTTTGGTTATCAAAAGACAAAAAACTGTTTATTTACTTATATAAAAAAAAAAACTTGTAATTTGTTATTTGGTGATTTGATACGCATTCTTCTTTTTAGGCCTGGCTTTGAAACAAGGTGCACCCCATGTCGCTTTAGAAAGCATATCACAACAGAAACAGCACTACGTTACTATTAGAAACATAAAGGTAAGAATAAAATACATACATACATACAGTCACGCCTCCTTCCCGGAGGGGTAGGCAGAGACCACTTCGTTCTACTTGCTACGATCCAGACACACTTCTTTCGCTTCATCCACATTCATTAATCTCCTCCTCATGCATGCTCGTCGGTTTAGAGTACCTACTTCTGCCTGACCTTTTGTCAAAACGTCCCCGATTTGATTTTGGAACGTTCGTCTTGGTCTTCCCCTTCCAACGTTTCCTTCCACTCTCGCCTTAATAATACGTTAAAATTATTTTTGTATTTAATATCTCTTGTCATTTATTTTCTCTATCTGTTTTGTTAATCTTAGCATGATTTTTTTACTATTATTATGAGCTAACTAGAGCTTACGGAAGCACGGCAATTTACCTTGTGCCCGTCTGGGCCCGTCCGAGAATTAATTTGTGAAGTTCGATATTTAAAACCTCGCCATATTGTGAAAATTCAATGGAACTAATTTTATATTAACGAATTGGATCAACAAAGACTAAAAAATAACATATGGCGCCCTCGGAACAGGTTTACTATTTTTATGTTCAGGCTTTACTAGTTTTATTTCACAGTTATGAATGAAAGACATCATGAACTACTCGCGCTCGTGAAATAAAACGATTATAAATATATTTCCTTTGCTCATTGCGACGGAATGCAAATGACCGCTTAGCAAACACTGAAAGTCAGTCAATGGACCTGGATCTCACTTTTAAAATCAATATCGATCCCGATTTCGACCCAATGCAATACCAAAGTCAATTTTAGACCGCAACTCTTGAAAATCTGCCCGGTAAGAGTTGACAAAATTAAATGTCCGATTTCATTTAGTAAATATCCGCCCAATATGAAACCAAGGTGGCGCTAGTGAGGTATTCGAAAGTACGAAACGCCCGATTTCAGTGTCAACGGACGGATCGGAATCGCCGTCAAGAGTAGCCCCTCAGGAGCTCTATTTCTCAAACGTTCGTGTCGATATGATCGCTCGATTTCTACTGATTTACGCTCGTCTAACGAAAAACGGCATTTTTGGATCGTTCGATTGCAACGAGTGGTCACAAGCACTCGTTGCAGCAAGCGAGTGATAGATTAAACGCCAAGCAATAACGTCTATATTCCAACAATGACGTTCTCGCTCCATTGACATTAGGATCACACACACAGACACCCTCGACCTGAAAGAGACGCCTATACGATCGACACGGGAGTGTGAGCGAGAGCGACAATCCGAAAAGAGTTAACGACCATAGATTTACGTTCCGTTTTAGTTTCGGAAACTACCGGTTTTTGTTTTTTCTGCGTAAAACGAACAAAACACCATAATTATCGAAGACGAGTGACTCAGAAATACGGAAAAACGGCGTCCTTAGACGTGGAAGTCGACTGTGACTTATGTCGCATACGCCAACGCCAAGTCATACGAACGTTTGAAAAATAGAGCTCCTGCGGGCCTAGCATACGCGTTTACGTGGGACTTGAGAAATGAAAGACAAAAAATGTCCATTTGGGGGATTTTGTCATTTGTTGCGAACATACCGGGCGTTTTGAGAAACTCAATAATCGTGAAATCATTTTGTCAATTTTTGTCACTCCAATTGTTGCCATTTTACAACAGTTACTCGTGGAACTAGTAAATACTATGAAATACTATGGTTACCTAATACCGTTCATTCAATACTAGCCGATCCGTGCTTTTGACAGATATTAAAATAACACTGTTTTACGAAAGAAAGGGATCGCGCTATACAAAAGTTGATGATGTTGTCTTTATCTAAATTTGCTGTTTATTTTCATTTAGTGAGTTATTAATCACACCGGACGTATAAAAAAAAAAGTTACAAAAAAAGTAAACAAACAAAATCAAATTTTATTTTATACATTAGCACGATTTATTCGTGTTTAAACAAAAAAACAGCTAAAAACAATAAGTAAGTACACACACATGGTACATTTACCGTAATCTAACTAGTTAAATGCAATGATATTCATCTAACTTTGTTTGTTTCAGAGGAAAATACTGCGTGTTGAACCATTATTCAAAAATCTTGTCCTGAAGTTGACTCTCTGACCGATTTAAATGGCCCTCGAGAAAAGCTGCAAAATAAGTAGCAGCAGTGGAAAAAGCTTCGAATAATCTTTGTGTAAGCAACGCTACTCAACGAGTTCTACTTGTTGTTGTTGGAACCCTAAGGTACCCAGGGGATACATAGGGCCTTCAAGAGAATCTTCCAGTTCCCCCTGCCCTGCGCCGTGGCCTTGGCTTCGCTCCATGTAACTCCGAGTTCTACTTGGCGTGATCTCAACCGAAACCCAAGCAAAAGATGAAGAATTGCGTGTCAGAAAGTCAACATAATGCATACATGCAAAGTGCCTAGTCAAAAGCCTAATTCTTCGGCAGTGGCTTTAGACACTATGTTTTGTGGTTCTTTCTCAAATAAACTGCTGTAAGAAATCCTTAAATTGTGTTAGTAAATTAGTGTTAAGCATAGTGCAATGTGCCTTAGCTTTCTGGAAGTGAGAAAACTGGGATAAATATTATTTAGTAGTAGGTACCAAAAAGATACAATTTTAACAATTATGTGTAACGAAGATAAGGTAGGTGTAATGAAGATGAGGAGTGCTATACTTACTTCTTACTCTTACTTTTATTATGTTATCAGACTACTATAATACTCATGTATTGTAGTTAAATATTTATAACCATTATATACTTAGTATGCTAGTTCCTCATAGTTAAAAGAAAGCTAAATTAGTAACTATAACGGCTGCAGTTGTAACTGAATCAACAAATTTAGTGTTTAGGTTTTAAAAAGAGGGAAAGGTGACATGATTTTTTATTTATTTAGTTATGTAAGACCACATTTATTATGCATTGTTGAAATAATAAATAAACAATTTACTTTGTAATAATGTTGACTATGTTAATTTGTTTACTAGAATAGAAGTAATAGTTGATAAATAAATAATGTATCAAAAAATATTATTTTATTTCATCGGATTGATATTGATTTCTAACTAGACTTGTAGACTTGTTTAGTTATTTACTTACATCTAGTTAGATTATATAGTATTGAACCGCTTGTAGTTTTAAATTCCCTATAACCAGGGACAAAGATTCTTTACCCATGCTATAACTATATGCGCAGGGAAGTAATTAAATCTCTGAATGTGGCTCATGCATTTCTTTCTAACCCCCGATGTGAGGCAAATATACTTTATGGGCAAAAACTCGATTTAGCCAGTCATATTGGCAAAGGCATACTAGAGACTTAGCCCAGCGTTGGGTTTTACTAGATTATTGATGAAGAAGGAAAGTTAATAAAAGTATGTCAGCTTATTTACTTCATGGACTAAGCGTAGGTAAGTAGTACTAAGCTTGGGTTGTGATCGGTTCCAAACTTCTGAGTCTCCGACAAAGTCCTTACAAACGAAGTTTACAAAGATCTCTTGAATGAGCACTTCCTTTCTATCGCTGTTCTTTTTCTAAATTTAATAGAAGCATACTGATTAAAACTCTTTATTACTTTGTCTGCAATCTATGAATGTTGTTGTTGTTGTTGTCCTATGGTACCCCAGTGGTACAGAGGGCCTTCGTGAGAAGTTTCGAATCTATGAATAGTGTAATATTAATTACTTACAACTATAACATATCTAAGTATTGTTTGTTTGTTTGCATTGAATAGGCTCCAAAACTACTGAACCGATTTTAATGAAACTTGGTACACAGCTAGTATAGACTTTGGGGAAGAACATAGGCTACCTTTTACCGCGGAAATAATCCTCATTACCACGGGAAAAGCTGTTAACGCCAGCGGAGCCGCGGGCGGAAACCTAGTAAAATAGCAAAAGCTAACGGAAGAGAACATCTTTCAATTACTTTAGTTTAGTGTGTACAAACATCCTTATAGGCAAACAATGAAGAAAATACGATTTTTCAGCCAATATTACAGTCCCATAAAACCCACAAAGAATCTCACGCTTCGTATTTGAGGTTGATAAATATTGACAAATTAGCCTTATGAAACTGTCATTTTGCGACAAATGAGTCGTAAAAAGTGGTGGTATGTTCGCAATTCTGAGAAAAAAAAAAAAAAAAAAAAAAATTGTCAACCCACATGGAGTTTGATAAAACACTGACGTCACAACGTGCATCCATATTCGCTAAATTGACAAAATTTCAAAATGGCGGCGTTTTCGTGACAATTTGACAGCTCCGTAAGGGATTTAGAGTTTGTCACAACTGGCGTGTTAGCCCCGCTGATCATTTCCAAAGAAAGTTTCCAGAAAAAAAGTCTTCTCCATACAAACTGTCCGATTGAAATTATTATTTTATAAAGAATGTCGAATATATTTTTCGTTTCCTAGAAAATATTATTAGGGAATGTTGTTCAAAATTATTGACCGCGCATATCTTCAGTAATTGCTGAGCCACTAACACCCTATTACTGTTAACAGGCGAGAGCGCTAGCGGACATGGGCCGGCTTGACGATGCGTTGCCTGTTTTAAGAGCGGTTCTGGATGTAGACCAACCCCAACAGAAAGATAAACACACATTCTTCGCGGAGACAGTGAGTATTGTTAATACGGATGATGACTCTAACTAAAATAAATGACTGCACTGCACAGTAAGTAATACACAAAGAAACACAGAAAAAGAGCTATATAAAAAGGTTTGAAAAAAAAAAATATAAATTTTACCGTAACCAATTTTATTAACTTAAGGAAAATAAAAGTCAAAGATTAATACCTACGATGATAGTATGTTACAAAGGCCTGACGTCACAACTTTGTTCCTCCATAGACTTCCCGTACAAGTCATCGTTTTTGATATTTTATAAATAGAAGCTGATTTGGCTATGGTTTGTTTCATATTAATCCGGACAAAAGGTCATTGACGCTTGCATACAATGCACACATTTTTTTCAAACGATATACGATAAAACTAGGAAAATATCGCAGAATACGTAATTTAGCATACCGTAGTCGAAGGCGGGGTGAGCGTGTGACCTTGCCAAACATTTTGGCGTTATTATTTTTAATAACTCAAGAAAAGAAAGAGGTCAATGAACTTTTGTCCGGATTTATATGAAACATACCATAACTATTCGTCACTTTTTTTGCTGTACAACTGCCTGTTCATCATGTTTTGAAATGGTATTCCTAAAGTATTCTATCGAGCGTAGAACCGACAGCTGTGTGGGTAAAATGTTGTTTATGGTGGCCGCGCGGAAGACATAGCGCCGGTAGGTTGCATTGCATACGATCTGGTGAGGGTCTTGGTTTGCCGCTGGATGCGGGCCAAGCAGGACCGATCTTTGTGGAGATCTTTGGGGGAGGCAGCAGTCCAGCAGTGGACGTTTATAGGCTGAAACGATGATTTCTTAGATATCTGTGATTCGTGAACTTTTCGATTCGGCTTCCCTTGTAGAGTTTCGTGTCGAATATTATCACTTTAGTTATTCACCTATACGAGTAGATGACGGCAGGTCAGTTAGTATAAGAAACCTTATTGTATGCCAAAAACCATGAGTTTTGGTCCAAAATCCACAAACAGTCCAGTCCAGTAACTGTATAAAATAACTCGTCGCCCTGAATGTCAATAATGTTGTAATCTAAAACGCTACCCAACTTTCAGATTGAAATAGTGCGTGCAGCAATTTTAAAATCGAGCAACAAGGACCTACACAAGGAGTTTGAGGACATTGTAAAAGCGTTGAAGGATCGAAGACTTATTGACGAACAACAGGTAATTATTATCTTATCGTTATCTTATTTAAGATTGAGGAAGAGATTAGTATTGCAATGTTCGTAAAGAGTGCATGCGCTTGTAAATGCATCCAGAGTAGTATTTACAAATGAAAGAAATGACTCGAAGCGACGAGCTTCTTTCACCCTATAAGGCGGCCCATATATGACCCCAACTAAGGGGCTCGAGCCCTTTTCTTAGCCTACCCCTTCACTTGTGATCGGGGTGAATAGGCCTTAGCCGAGCGCGCTGGCCTAATGGGGATTGGTCAACGCACAGCCTTTGAATTCGTTTCCAGGTCCATAGTATGTATGCAGGTTTCTTCACGATGTTTTCACCATAAGTGCGTTGAATAAATGTACATATGAATATAAAAATCGAAAACATATTGACGCGGTGCAGTGTTTTGCGTTTGATTTTGTATGAGTGCGTAGATCTACTTTTATATTTAATCTAAGGTGCCGAGGCTTCAATCCGCGCCTTCCAAATAGAAGACCAACGGCCTTAGCCACTGTGCTCTCAATTGAGTAGCTTACTTACATTAAAATGTGTATTTTCAGACATTGGACACTCTTTTGAACTCGGAAATTAAAGCTCAGCCCAAAAAGCAGGAGCAACCCAGAGGAATGCCGGGCTTACAACAAAAAAGACTGCCGTTCACACACCGCCATCGAGGAAACAGTATTTAGCCTCAGACAACGATCTAGCAAGATCCCTTTAGACATTTCACTTGTAAATATTTTAAATGTATGTTTTGTTGAGTATGTTTCGTTGCGATCCAACAGATGAGTAACTTTGTGCAGTACAGACCCACAGTCCTTTTATAAAGGACTTATTTTTGTGTGTTTAAATTGTTGTGAAAGTTTAGTTGTATTGTGGTTAAAATAAAGTACTAAAGACAACAAACTATTTTTTAATATCTCGTCCCATTATATTTATTTATGAATACCTATACATAATCAAAGTAACAGGGAACGCAGTAGAACACATAGTAAAAGCGAAATAAAACTTTGCTGATCACTAACAAAGAAAATTTGTTCGAAACTTTCCTAATAAACTCTATTGTTCTACTTCATACAAAAACGTTTGAAACTGTAACAGATGTTTTCTTTCACCGTAGAGTATGGTAGTAAATACATCACTACCACATTAGTAATTTCAAAATCATACATAAAATGTAGCGTTAATCGACAATGCAGATCGAAATTGCACAGATTTCGTAGTGTTCACACGGATGCGAAACTTTTATATATATTTTCTTAATCCATGTCCTCTGTATAGAAAAGAAACGGCTATATTCTCATACACACGCCACCGAACACTCTCCTATGAAACAGAGTAAACTTGGCATGACACTACTGGAGCGTTGGGTCAGGGTACAATTTCCAATTACGCTGATGCGACGTCTTACAGGGTAATATGAGAATGTCAGCCGAAACAAAGTAACATACATAAAAAAGGACCCCCCTCCTTTTTGAAGTAGGTTTTAAACCATGGTCTAAGAAAACAAGGTCTAACCGTTAGACCACGTGACTGACACAAGCCTACGTCATTTTGCGCTGTTCATCCTTGTCTATTAACACGCATTCGACAAGGACGAACAGCGCAAGATGACGTAGGTTTGTGTCAGTCACGTGGTTTTATGGTTAGACCTTGTTTTCTTAGACCATGGTTTTAAACCTAACTCGCTAAGTGTGCTTTACAGGGACCTCTAAATTCGCACACTTAGCTAGCAGATAGAGGTAGCAAGCAAAAGAGGCCTACATAAAGTACATTCCAGGCTTAGGCTCAGGGACAGACACGCAGAATTGAACCCGTAGTTTGTTCAGTACGGGGGGTAGGCCGGGGCTCGAGTGCCTACATCGAGCATTGTGCGGGGTAATTACCGACTGCGCCGCGCCGCCCCATTACCCTCCTTTCGACGACCACGGAAATTGAACTCTTCTCCCGGGAATATTTTACATTCTATTTTTTTTTGCTGTAAAGGGAAAATGTAAAGGCTTCTTAATCAAAGTTCTCGAATATTGTACAACATGAGAATTTTCGTTTGGTATAACCTTGTCAGTTTTTTTTAATCGATATTACAGGATTCAAAATTATGAACAGGTTGCCAGTCTGTCGCCTACAGTTGTAGTTACACCAGATTCCCCTGGTCGCCTTCTACGACTGCGTGACTATATCCGAGTTTATATGCTGCCTGTCCCTTAGAAAGCGGGCGCAATCTATGTTGCAGGCTGTATATGAATTCCGAAATCGTCCCGCAGCCCGCGCTTTCCTTCCCGCGTCAGTGGTTCGGCCCCTAAGTGTTTTCTGATCTGTTTACTTACCACGTAGCTACTGTACACAGAAACTTTCCGATTGCCTTCGAATGCTCCAACTTCCAAATAAGATTGCTTTCGTAACTTTCGCCTGATTAAGTTGTTGCTGACTCAGCCGTGCCCAAATTCCGATATTGCGTCACCTAGCATTTACAAAGGTCGCATCTTTCTTGACAAGAGTTGTTTAAAATAAAATGTAATATCTACTTATACTAAAACGTGTATGTGTGACATTGATTAGATTGATAAATTGACATTGTAGTAATTATAATTAAAAAAATAATGACAATTACTTACGTAATGGAAATTTGTCGACATAATATATATTTGTATGCCTGGAAAGGCGAGATATGACGATCTTTGTTTTAGTTTTAACACCTTTATTGTTGTGTTTCTTACAAATAAATATACTATTACTATTACTAAAATAAAGTGGTCTCTGCCTACGCCGCTGCTGGGTAAAAACATGACTTTATGTACGTAGTAATTTCGTAGCACTTATTAGGGCTTTCTTAGCGATTTCGTAGCAGTGTTTTTGTAGCTCGTAGTAGTTTTGCCAAATTTTGCGGTATTTATGATCTCGAAGGTTGCTTAAAACCATTTTAACAAATTAACTAATCATGTACCTACTTTAAATATTTGCTTACACTTTGTATATTAGTGGAATATTGAGACGTAAAGCTAGTGGCGTACAAAATACTTTAAATATTCATTAATTTCTGGATATCTAAATAAATCAACGTTGCTTAATTGCATATAGGTACCTAAATATCAGAACCTGTCTACCAGTCATTGCTCTAGCAGTACTAATAACTATCACAAATGTATATCAAACACAGCAATGTAGTTCGAATAGGGTCCTAGTCGCAGTAAAATGTATTAGGAAATCACACACGAAGGTCCCTTCCGCCGCCGGTGGTTTCACCGGCGACCACTATTTGTTCCATTATCGTTCCCAATTCTATAGAACTATTACTGTGTCTATAGGCCATTTAAAAAAAAAACAAGAGGCGCCCGTGAAGTTTCTTCGACAAGTTCCTCTATTCGTAAAACACATGTAGACTAGACACGTAAACACGTAGTAACAAAATAAGTATAAATTACGAGTCACTAACAGCCCGGAGTGTCGAGGGGCGGGTTATTTGACTCGTAACTTTGTTATTAGGTTAAGATATTATATTTGAGTCATCGTCATATCCTGTAGTCCCTAATTAGGGAGGGACACAGGGCTCTCAGCATACTCCTCCACCGCGACCGATCGTGCGCCGCAACCGCAAGCTCTAACTCCGGCCAGCTCATGCCAAGGGATTGGGCTTCCTTCTCGACAGGGCGCTGCCATGTTGTTTTATATTTAGGTGACTTGTTATAAATTATTAAAATGAAAAAAAATATATATTTCTTCTAGTTTTCACAGTAACTACCTAATATTAATAATGAATGATTATATATGAACTTTCGGGCGTTTTATATTACTTAGACAACATTTTTAACTTTATTACTCCATCCACCGAGGAGGTTAAATCTTTGGTAACATAAATAGCGACTATACAAGGTGTGAGTGGCAGCTTAGCAAATACTGAAAGAATTATACTCAACTCAGTCAATTGTTTTGAGCAACTTTTCCTAAGAAACTTTTCTCGGAATAGAAAAACAAATTTGTCACTCCCATATAAAGTAGTAGGTAAATTTAATATTATGATGATAAGTATTGAGATGTAAATTTTTGTTCCGTTTCCGGATAAATTTTTCTTAGGAAAGTTGATCAAATTCACTGAGCTACATTTCCTTTTAGTTTATGCTAAGCTTAGGGTGTCATTCCACCAGATATGTGCTATGCTACGTTTCTATGGATGCGTTTCATATTCACCAATCATGTTCATTGGAGCACATAGCTAGCAGTGGTGGAAACGGATTGAGCTAAGATAGGTATGTTTTTTTATATGGAAGGATATAAATGTCCTTTAATACGCGTATATGCCCTTGCCGCTTCCCTATTATTGATACTTACATCGCATAGCTCGACCTGCGCATCTTCCTCGCATAGCTACTTTGTGGCGACGCATCTTTATAGCGTCAGTGGAAACGGTCACGTAGTTTCACAGCTTAGCTATTACATCCTCGCAGCATAGCTCCGTAGCACATCTCTAGTGAAATGAAAAAAAAGTAGTGGAAAAACAAAACACTGTATACTTAGTAGCATAAGAATGTTATAAAGATTTACGCCAAAGGCCCCATGGCGTAGAATGAGCAATAAGAGATTGATTCATAGACACCAAAAATAAACGAATATAAAACATTTGTTAATTAACCAGTCCATCCTCTTTCATAAAATGAACACCCAAATGGCCTACGGTCAAATCTACACATTATACGTAGTATGTAAATAAACTTAGCTATTACAGAGTTTCATTCGATGAATATATTGCAAGATTTTGCATCTAATAACGTACGTATTTGCCATTGTAATTACAAACATTTTATAAACTGGAATAAACTGAAATTAGCTGATTCAGGGTAAGTGTAAAACTTGAGCCCACCAACATTAAAGTACTTGAGCTGAAGGGATATTGTAAGTACCGGAAAATGTCGCTAGATAGGGCGGATAGACCAAGATTTTCTTTAACTATTGCCATATATAAAAAATATAATTTATAATAATTAATATATTTAGTCTGTTGCGCTTTTAAAATGGTTTAGCAAAGTAAATTCGATGAAAAAATACTAAGGGGTGTAAAATATCCAAACGTCAAATATATTTTAAATACTTTGACGATAAAAAATTTGCAGCGTGATAATATATAGAATCATGGGGAGGCATGTTTATTTTTACATAGTCTTGTATTGTAGCACGTGCTATGAAACAGCGTAGCGCGTAGACACAAGCTGCAGCGTAGCCCACGCACGACTGTTGAACTACGAGCAATGGCAAAGTAATTAAAATGTAAGTGTAATTGTGTGTAAGAAGCGATAGGTAGTGAATTTCGTTAGGTTTGTATAAGGGGCCGTCCATTAATCACGTGATCTTTTTTTTAGCATTTTTTAACCCCCCCTCCCCCTTGGTGATATTACGTGGTGAGGTTTAAGACTGCCCCCCACCCCCCCACTCAACATCACGTGTATTTTAGTACCTGCAAAGAATCTTATTTTTTTTTGAATTTTATCTTTAAATACAGGTATAAAGTGTAATCTTATTTTATTCTGAAATTAAGGACTATGCTAAATATGCCTAGACAGAAAGGTTGCAGGTTGTTTTTGATTGGAAAAAATAAATACTTACACGTGATATCTTACCACACCCCCCTCCCCCCTTGTGATATTTCGTGATTTTTGTCAAACCCCTCCCCCCCTTTCAAGCCTCACGTGATTAATGGACGGCCCCTAAAGGTATAGAGCCTCGGCGGCATAATTTCGCAGATAAATGAGATAACTGTTTATTTGAACATAAAAACTGTACCTATACAGTTGTACAGACTTGTATCGTGGGTGACCAAGACTGAGTTATTAGCATGATTACTTCCTAATAAAGTTTAAAAAAGACAGAAGGTATGACAGGAGATTTGAAAGGGTGATACTTGTAACCATTATCATTCAACTATAGTCACATTACGAGTTTAGCCCCTATTGCTTTGGGATAAAGTGTCCAGCAAAACGCAGTTGAAGACCACAATGGCCGTTGTTTGTACGTCCTGCGGCCTAATGACGTGTGAATGTGCACTGTTGTTTTGGTCTCTTAAAGCCTCTATCACTCCGCTCTTTGTTCTGGAGGTTCCATTGTTCTGCAAGCCTTTGTTAAAAATGACAAAAAGCGATGCCGCACTACCTGTTGAAGCGTACCTCCGATTTTAAGCTGAAAAAAGTATTTTGGTATTTAAAGCAAAGTTATTAAAATAATTTAGTGGTGTAGTGTAGCGGTCGAAATCTATGTCACATTTCACCAATTTGCCATCTGCCAATCGTACTCGTATAAAAAAATCTTTACCCAAACCTTCGGTCTAGGTCAAGCGATTTCTTCTTTTCGAAATATTACAGTCGCTTCAGTAATTAAATTATGTTAACATTGTAATGTAATTAATTTATATCGTCTGACATCTATATTATTAGCGCTTACTAATAATATACCTAAGGCCTATGTGTTAAATTAATGCATTGTATTCGAGCATCGTACTAATCTCATTAATATTCAATTTAACGTGTATTCAACAGTACGTGATGTTGAGGAGAATACAGGGTGCAAGAGACGGCTTATTATTATTAAAGGTCAATGGATCTGATTAACTTTCCCAAAAAATGGTGGATTTATTTCGCTTCAAGTGGCTTTACAGACCCCCACACTGGCGTCTTTCGAACGTCTTTCCAGCGTCGTCGTCGTCGTCAGCGATGAGTTTTTTTGGAACACAACATTGTAATGCGAACATAACTTTCCTTTGTTTCACTCGCTTTGTTGCCTTTGATTGTATGCGCGATGACAACGCTGCAAAGACGCTCGAAAGACGCCAGTGTGGGGGTCTGTTACAGGTATCTGCTAGATGGCGTAGTACAAGACGTATCATACTGATATGGTACTCGTGTAATTATTACACTTTATAAGTGGTACTTAGAGAATAGTTTTCCTTAGTAAATATATCGTGACCGGGGTCGTCACTCGACGCCCGCTCGCCGCGGTAGGCTCGCCACGGTCGCCACGCCAACAATCAGTTTAAGGGGCTCTACCATGCTAAGTGGCGCCGCCACCCTTTAAAAAATAATAACTCGGAAAATAATAAATTTTTCAAAAATGTGGACGACTAGACTGAATACGGGGTTCTGTAGGATATATAGAAGCTATTAACTTTGTTTATTGTATCTCGCTGTAGTTAGAGATAGGAAATTTGCGAAAAACGGCCACTTTTCGCATTTTTTCTATCTATAACTACATTGAATTATAATATACATATGTGATTGCTTCTATATATCCTACAGCACCCCGACTCCAGTTCTGTCGTCCGGATTTTTGAATAATTGATTATTTCCCGAGTTATTATTTTTTTCAGGATGGCGGCGTCACTTAGCATGGTAGAGCCCCTTAACCCGCTGTTTCCGTCTACAAATGTTAAACAACAAAAAATATTACTATCTATAAATCAGACGACAACAGGCGACATCTTTTGAAAAAGACAAGTAATAAACTAAAAATCTATTATTTTTAAAGTTCAGCGCAGCGTAAGACTTAAACATTGAGTCCTCCACTTGCTGATCCCATCCATCTTTTGATTTTGCTTGATTGACTGAATCCTGGTAGTCTCGATAAACCAATTAACCGAATTGATCCAGTAGTATGAATTGACATATTTTTAGGGTTCCGTACCTCAAAAGGAAAAAACGGAACCCTTATAGGATCACTTTGTTGTCCGTCTGTCCGTCTGTCAAGACCCTTTTTCTCAGGAACGCGTGGAGGTATGAAGCTGAAATTTATATCAATTACTCAGGTCTACTGTCCCTTGAAGCTGTGAAAAAATCAAACTTCTAAGCCAACGCAATCAAAAGATACAGCCGTTTATGCCGCAAATTTTCGACACTTGCAAGGGAATCAAAACCTACAGGGTGCTTCCCGTGAACTCAGAATCTTGAAATTTGGTACGAAGCAACGTCTTATAGCATAGATAAAGGAAAAATTACGAAATCCATAAATTTTTAGTTACATCACATAATATATATTTTTTTAATAATTTTAACCTTACTACCCATTTCCTCATAAACGCGTAGAGGTATTAAATTGAAATTCATACCAAATACTCAGGTCTATAATACCTTTAAGCTGTAACAAAATCAAACTTCTATGTCAACGCAATCAAAAGAAACAGCAATTTAAGCTGCATATTTTGAAACTCGCAAGTACTCGCAAGGGAATCAAAACCTAAAGGGTACTTCCAGTCGACCTAGAATCTTGAAATTTGGCATGAAGCAACGTTTTATAGCACACATAAAGGAAAAATTCCGAAAACCTTAAATTTTTAGTTACATTACAAAATATATATTTTTTAATAAATATAAACTTATTACTTTTTTCCTCATGAACGCGTAGAGCTATCAAGTTGAAATACTTACTTAGTACTTAGTTACTTAAACGATAAAGAGATCTTTGTCTTAAATTTATGCTCCTCCATCTTTCCCCATTGTAATGTTATGAATTTCATTTTGCAATAAGATTACCATAGTTATGACTCGATTGTCGTAATGAAAGAACTTTGTAAACCTTGCAGGTTTGTACGGAACCCTCGGTGCGCGAGTCCGACTCGCACTTGGCCGGTTTTTTTTTATTATATTATAAGATTAGAATAAATTTTGAAATATAATAATCGAATCATTCAACCGTCTGAAAGTGTAAAACATGATTTGTTTGTTCTAACGGTACTGTTGTAATGTTTTATTATGTAATAAATATAATAAAGAAATAATACTATAATAAGTTAATAAACTGCTAATCTTTTACCAATATTTATACCGTCATAAATGGTAATATGTAGCTACGCCGTAGCGCTACAGCGCAGCGTAGCCACTCTACTACGACGACATAGAGAGGGTAGTGCTTATGAAAAAACCAAAAACACGAGCGAAATTATATTTCACCAACCCACCAAGAATACGTCTTCAATTGGCTTAAAATTCTCATATCCATAGTAATATTATATGTGAAACTGTGTTTGTAATTCTTTCAAATCGAAAATAACGGATTGAGTAGATTTTATGCACACAGAGATTGAGGGCCAGAAAGTGACAAAATTTAAACGCGGGAAACTGTAGAAATTATTATAATTAGTCGTTGAGTTAATAGGTTTTGTCAGTAAATAAGAGTTAGGCGCTTATTTTATTAACATCTAGTTTAACTTGTGAAAAAAACTGGCGCGGCGTAATCCGTATTAACGAAATTGTACACATTATAGTTGGAGTGACTTACTATTAACTCCTATGCAAATTACAGATCTAGTCCTCCCTATTATATTTAATGTACTCTGTGGTGTTGGGTGCTTTGAATAGAAATAATTAATAAGTACAAGTTTTCATTTAACAGGATACACGGTGAGTGAAAACTATGTGAAATTTGTTGATTTTTCAATTCTGAGTGGTGACTCAAATAAACACATGGAGACATGGCCAAGCTTATCATCACCAATTATTATTAGAAATAAATATTACCAATAATAATTTAAATTATATGGGATACCTTTAAATTGCTAGTGCTGCTACTAATTAAAAAACGCTGGCAGGGTGCTACTTACTACAAATTATAAAATGACAATAACTCGTCTATTGTGTTAAAGTTATTATTAGATGAGAAACATAAAAACTAGCGGTACGTATCTAAGTTCAGACAAGGTAAGCTGAACATATTTGAGTGTTCAGCTTAGTATGCTCTTGACTGTATCTGTTCAAGAACTACTTCGGAAGTGACTAATCCATTATTTCCATTAAGAGTTCGGGAAATTATTTTGTTAAGGAAATTCAAGGTCCCTTTATTTCACTATACAACCCGCAAAAGTGCAAAACAGTGTATCTGAAGTAACTTGAATTATTCAAAGAATTGAAATTAGATGAAAAAGGTGCTTGTAATTTTTTGATTGGTTGAATATTTATACTTTTCTGTTATAGATGAAAATTTATGTTGCGTCAATGCAATCAACTTCAGTTGCCTGCTTAGGTTGTGTTTCGATACGAGAGCACATACACACACAGAAAACGAACACCATACATTGGCGCCTACGCTCATTAAAAGCTTATTGTGTGCGCTTCCTGTGAACTCTGTAACTTCAAGAGAAACCCTCCATTCGCTCCAGGGTTGAACTGCTCAACTCTGACAGACATCAACAAGATTCCGCGAAGTTAATTACCAACTTGATTAATAATTAACATGTAGGGGATAAAGTAGGTATCAGAATTTCAGGGCGGCACAATGAACTGTCACTATCCGGGCCGTAATAATCTTTCAGGGGATTGTAGAGAGAATATGAGAGTGGAAATAGTTCTTTTTTTTATTAAAATAGGGCTTTAATATATCTTAGAAAGTCCATCCCATTTTAGTAGGTGGTATTATGGAATGACCTAGTTCGTTACTGAGTACAGACTCAATGGCTAAATATAAGAATTACTTTTTGTACACCAGGAATAAAGAAATACTGTTTAAAACAGTAAAATTGTACAAAATTAAAACCAATAATACCGCGCTTTCATACCGATTTAGAAACTTGGTTTGGAATTAAGGTTTTTGCATTAACTTTAGACAAGTTTTCAGTAAAGATAAATTAGCTTTTGGACTGTTTAGGCAAGCAGACTTAGGACTTAAACAGTTTGCAGGAACTTAATAATTAAATTTATAGTTTAATTAGCATTCTATTACTATAACAATAAATTGGTCTTTGTCGACACACTGGCCCTTCATTCATATTCGACTTTTGATTTTATTCACAGTTAAATACAAGATTCATTGACAATTCCTTACGATATTTTCTAAAGTAATTAATTACATGTATTAATAAATTATTTGCATTTAAAGTATCTCAACGAACTTGGCCGAATTCGAAAGAGAGTTTTTTTTCTCGATTTTCTAACTCAAACAGAAAAAAAAACATCCATTTGTTCCCCTCCCTCCTGAAGATTAATGAAAAAGTTGTCAACAAGGTGAAATCTCGACATCCCTCTTCCTCGTCCGGGATTTACGAGATCACTGAATTTTACATTTTGTTTACGGGCATTCCGTTTGATACCTACGTGTTTGCCTGAAAAAAAAAAATTACACCTTCCTAAAGAAAAGCATAAAAACAGAACATGTTTGAACACATGTAAGCAGTTCGTTAACAGTCCATATATTTCCCCACCGAAAGGCTCGAGCCTGTCATGAATCAGGGTGAATAGACCTTGGTCTACCACGCTAGCCCAGTGAGGGTTAGTATAGTACCTACACTTCACACACAATCTATGAATTTCTTCGTAAGTTAAGAATAAGAATAATTTTATTTACGAGAATTTGGGTTTAAGGTTTATACTACGCTAATACTATGGACCTGACTTTCGCACTAGGATTCCTTGTGTTGCGAAAGGTTCCTCTTAATGATTTCTTTAACTACCTATAAGAACGTCGAAAAATTTACTCATATTAATTCAAAAAACGAATAACGTATTTTAAGTTAAAATTATTAGCTTATTATATCCGCAAACACGTTTTCAAATTGTAGCTGTGATTAATTAATGCAAAGTACATGAGAAGCTAATGTTGTGTTTTGTACGTTTCGTAGGTAGAGCCATAACATGTTAAGATAAACATATTGTATACATATTGTTATTGTATATCTTAACATGATCAACTTACGCTATGTAACTCTTAAGCGCAGCAAAATTAAAACTGCCTCTATGGGTAGAGCAACCATTTGACAAATAGGTAGTAGGTACTTGTAAAATCCTTGCCATTTGGTTAAAAGATGATAGTTTTAACGTATTTTCTTTTCATCTCATCTTGGTTCAAACAACGCGAAGCGCGGCTTTTCCCCATCATTTTGAATCTAGAATGTATAAGTAGAACCTATTTGAAATTTAAAAATGTAACTAGCACAAAGAGAATTTTCTTTTTTTTTGTAAACAATACAGCGAGCATCAAAATAAAGTAAACAAGTATTGTAGCGGTAATCTAATCGTTAATCTAAATAGTACGGTTGGAATTGCGAAGTGCCCCTTTGGCTTGGCTCTGATAAATGTGAGCTTCGGCTTGCGAGGGTGGAGGCAGGGCGGTAGTTGAACTTTTATCAGTTTACAAGCAACTTAAGAAGTATGAACAGGCATTTAGGGATCGGAATTTCGACATTCTCTATATCAGCTTTCTCTATATAACCTAGATTTGCTTTTGATGCGCTTAAAAAACATTTTGCGTGGAAAGAAGTAATAAGCTTGCGGAAATTCTACATGTTAAAAGACTAAGATTAGTTATAATATCTACTTATACTTTATTTATTTGAGAGATGTATACAACAGAGAACAATCACAAAATGCTTATACATAACAATTAATATTATGGTCTAAATCCAGATTGTTTTCCACAATGCATACATACAGCATGTTTTAACAGTTTAAAATATATTTTATACATTACAAACTTATTATAAGAAGTAAAGTGTGGGTACACTGCAGTAAAGAGAAAAAAAAAAAGAAAGAAAAGTTTATAACATACATCACTTTGCATTTAAGGAGGTTTTACAATATTATTTCTTATATATTTTTAGTTTGGTTCTACTGGAAGATTCTACACCGTTAAGATCAAGACTAGTGAACAGGCATATAACCACGCTGCAGGTCCAATGCGAGCTGATTGGCTTCACATATACCCTTTACATATCTTCGCAAGTATGTGCAAGTATCTTTACGAAGCTTTCCTTTACTTTTAAGTGGCAAATAAATATAAATTTAAAAATGGAAAATGAATTTGTATAATTATTTTATTACTTGCTTCTTTCGTGTGGGAGGTAACAGACGGTTCATGTTTTTTCGTTACCAATTTTTTTTCTAACAAAAGCATCGACTTCGAAATCGTCTGAAGATTGGTGGATTAAAGGTATTTTTTGGCTCAACATAAATCTCTACCGCGTCGACACTCTCGATGTATTAAAGTAATCCGAAAATTGTCTTACTAAGCCTGTTCTAGTCATTTTGAATCAAGGTTTTTACGACGAAGAAAATTGTAGGTTAAGTCCAAAGAATGGCAAAGGTTATTAGTATAAAAACACTATTCATTGTTATATTCTAATTTGTGTCGAAAGTTAGTTTTACTTTCCCGTGTTCCTCGTTGCGTGCCTGGAGTGAAAGTTAGTTCTGTTCAGGAAAGCAACTTGATTTATTTTTTACGGCGCAGGCTAATTCATCCACATTACGAGTAACACAAATAATAGACTTCACGTCAACGGACCTGAAATGTTTTTCCTGAAATTCTATTTATTGCCTTCTTTGTAATTGCTATACTTAGCTTGGGGAAATGTTCTCCAATTAGCAGTTGCCTTGAGACTGTGCTGAAAGCAAAGTTCAAGATGCAAAATTGAAAAGTTAGTTTATCTCAAGAAGCGGGGTAATTGTCGAGAAAGATCTAATTAGTAGATATAAAGTTTTCTAAAATTAATTTCTTTCTCTTGCGTTCAAATTCTGAGATATTTCTACCGTCACATTGAGCTCCAAATGCAGGTATCCAATAGAAATATCAAAGAAGGTTCGCAGAAATATCATCCCCATATATCTCTAGGCAGTGTGAGAAATGAAAAGTTAATAAGGTCGGCAGCCATTTTGCTCCATGCTTATACGACCCCAATGGGATCTGACAGCTTTCCCCTATTTTCCACCTGACAGGTTCTTTCCGATATTGCTTCAGCACAGCCCATCTTTATTTCATCATAATATCTCTTTTTTCATACAATAATCTCACGCTTTTTCATTTTTAAACCAAACCTTTAAGAATATTACATGATAAACAGAAACAATCTGTGAAAAATGAACTTTTCATTGTTCTAACAAAAGAGGTATTTATATTCAGTATAATAGGCTTTATTTGGGTAGGCTTTTTTAATATCGCAGGTATGTGATGGATGTTACAAGAAAGAATGCGGCTGAAAGTTACATAGGTGAACATTGGCTAGGTTGTATAGCTTTAATAGAAAATCACACGGCATAAAACTATACTCTAAATTACAAATGGATATTTTAAAAAATGCATGTCAATGAATGGAAGCTGAATCAGATTTTTTATAAAAAATAAATCGTGTTACTTGTAGCCGTGTGCTAAAATTTTGTGTGATCTGACTTAAATTTTGAAATATACCGTGTTTCATTAAGTACAGAAGTAGCTAAAACAATAAATTTTATGTCAAGTCAAAACGTCTTACTTACAGTTTTCATGTTTGGTCAGTAGACTCCTTACAAGCAACACTTTTACCTCTTTTAAGCTTTAAGGGTAGGTATTATTGTAACACCCTGTATATTTTCAAAATTTAATATTATTTATAACGAACTTTAATATGAAAGCACGACTGCGGTAAGAATGTTTTCTCCCTTATTTAAACAATTTCAATGTAAATTGAGAGAATCGAACAGAAATTGGAAATTCACTGAGGTATGACTAATTGTGTCTTTTCATCGTCCATTTGGATTTTATTAGATGGACCTTAGCCAATAATTGAATAGACTGATAAAATTAATTAGAATTCTTTCTATTTGCTTTGATAAATTGCTGGTTTAGTCGTCCGGAAGGTTTCTCTCTTTATTAACACCATGCAAAATAGGTGTTAATTAGAGATTGCTCTAAATTAAATAATAGCACCACATCTGAACTAAACCTTGACCTAAAAAAAAAGACTGACTTCGCTTTTAAGTTTCAGCCGTAATCTTGACAGGTTTTACTCGCTTTTAACAAAGCGAAGCGCGGCTTTCCCACCTCCTTAGCTTTTAACAGATTCTTTTAATGATTTTGTTGTCACGCAAATGCACGCACGCAACAATTCTACGTGCATTTTTCTAAACTTACCTCTTCATATACCTCTATAAAAATAAATAATAATAAATAAAATAATATGAAAATTCAAAGCAATGCTTGGTAGTAGGTACTAAAAATAAGATGATGTACCTTCCTTGCCCTAATATCACTATTAGGGAAAGCGCAGTTAAAAAGAAGATAACTTGGAAAAAAAATGCAAGGTGTTACACCAATTATTTACAAACATTCTTAAGATGGTAGGCTATTTCAAGATATTCTGACCAAAAGAATGTTGAACTCTATGCAAATACGAGTAGTGTGTAGGTAGAACAATTTGTCGTGAATATAATCACACCTACTACGTGCCGTAGCTGTAGGTAGTCCTAGTCTAGCCGACACTAGCTTCGCCTAGATTGGGGTCAAGATCGCATAATGGTGACTCCTCAATGGACGGTAAGTGAGCCCAAATCAATATGTATTGTGGCGTTATGCTCGCTCCTGCCTTCCTTTTTACTACCCGCCGGCAGTTCAAGGCGATAAGATGAATAAACATAAGAAAATACGATTTATTCTTATCCGGGATAAGTGCCGGAGATTTGTCTGGATTAAAAAGATGTTTGTGGTATATTGGTAACATTTAGAAAAGAAATAGAAAATCCCTTAAAAAGCTATCTTAATCTTTATGAAATATAAAATACGTGCGTGTTGCCGCCGCCTCACTCAAACTATTTTTCTACCATTAAAAAAAAAAATTTAGATTTAAACTAAATTAACGTCAATTTTGTATGCCAGAGGGTAGTATGGTTTATAATGTAATTCATTTCTGAACTCGCCACGTAGATATTGTAAATTCTTCAATTCTTCTTTTGTCGATAGCAAGTCAGATCCTACTATATTTTACTAGCCCAACAGTAAATTAAAACAATTGAATTAAATAGTGTGGCATATTGTTGTCTGGACGAACAGTTCATAGTACCTTACTACCTGCTTAGTTTATTATAAGAAACGATACACTACTGGCTCAATAATGGTCAATCAAAGTCAATTGCATACACCCATATCGAGCGTCATTATAATGACAATATGCAATACAATCTAGTAACAAATTGTTATTATAGTCCATGTACGTGCCTTATTTGATATACACTCTAACACTCAATTACACTCTTACAGCCCAGTGCAGGATTACCAAGTCCAGCATCTTTTAGATCTTAATTTAAAACCATGAAACTTTTTTTGTTCTCGTTTGTCGAAATAATTAATTTTATGATCTTACCATTAATTCGAAACTGTCGGCGGGGCGAAACCTTTACTCTGTGATCATACTGTCAAAAACCCAATCTACTTCATCATAATTATCCCCGACGTCCACTGTTGAACAAGCATCCTCCAAAGATCCTAAGATCCGAAGAGCGTGGAGACACAACGATCGGTTGTATTTTCTTATAATATAATTGTAATATCTCTAGTAGTTTGATTAACATAATTTATCTAGTAGTACAACTTATTTACCTTCTTGACAAGCGCCTCAAGTTAATCTACTAATACCAACAAAGAGTTCCTAATTGCCCACGATATTGCGTGTTCGACTTCCTACGTGTAACGCCCTGTTTGCCACTTGACCTAAATTTACTAAACAACCCTATCCACACCCTTTCCGACCATAAGGAATGTCATTAGATCATGGCAGGAAAATAGTAATATACTCGTTCATGCTCGCACTAGTTATAGATGAAGGGTGAAATAAAGTAAAACTGCCCCTCTAAGATGCCTGGTCCACGCGTGACAGACATAATTTTGTCGTGCGTATTCTCTTATCCAATTGGAGGATATTTCAATATGGCGGGTATTTTGACAGTTAAATGTGCGACAAACTTTTGTCATAGCACTGCATGATACGGAGGCTGGTTAGTCATATTTGATATCTTATTAAAATAAAAACAGTTTGTTGAGTAGAAGATTTTTTTTCTTCAAATCTTGCAAAATCCTGACAAGCATTTATTATTTACCTTGAATTGAGCAAGTTGATCAGAATCTTGAAAATTTATTTTACTTGTGATGGTCTTTTAACCTCTAATCATTTACTGTGATTATGTTAGTTCCATCGTACATTAATCCTCAAAAACACAAAATAAAATACTTGAAGAATACACTACCTCATTTAATCATAAAACATTATTTGAGAAAAAAGCTCTAATCAAAATAAAGCGGTTCCTCATTTTACAATTTTTCGTGTTTAAATATGCATGGTAAGTGGGAAAAATAAGTCATGCCTAAAGAAAGTAAGGCGGATTCTGTAGGCAGTTCCTAATTGGTCCCAATATTGCGTGTCAACCGTGCCACTGCCCTATTTGTCACTTGACCCAAATCACTGATAAGGTCCTTTATCTCAGCGATGCTCGACTTTTATATATCGACGTGATTTTTCTTTTTAGACACGTGCCTTTTGTTTTTACTAACAATGACGTGATAATAGATTGACTGTTTTTTTCTTTTCCTTTCTGTACAATTTGTCAATTGGAGCGCCGGAAAACAAGTTTTTGTGGAAATCGGATGTGTCCATTTTTCATGGATTTGTCGCCAATGGTACGGTCAAGAACAGGTCGAGCCGAACACGAGCATTGCGATTTTCTTCCTTAAGTTACAGCCATAAGAACAGCGAAATAATTCAGTTTAGCGTGCTCTTGGCTGTAACCTACTCATTGATTTTCACGTATCTGGTTTTCTTTTCTTATTTTCAAGCAGCCAGTATTGTGTATAGGTAAGTATGCCTACTCAAATATTGATTCGGAAATGAAAAATATTGAAAATGAAAATGAAATATGTTTTATTCGAAGTAAGATTTTGCAAATCACTTTTCGACGTCGAGGCGGGTTCACAATTTGGCTGTCTTCTGTGGAGAAGAACCCGCCGGAAGAAACTCCACAGGCGTTGCATCTTTTCAAACTATTTTTCCAAAAATATTATTTTATACAATTTGATTCATATAACAAAGAGTGCAAACGAAGTATGCAATTAGAGGAAGGCAAGCAGTCAAAGTAGAAAAACTAAATTATATAACCAAAAAACAACCGGCAATCGACTAGAGTAGACCAGTCCCCCCAAGCAGCACCACGTTCACGGGTTTGACGCATGGGTCAGCCATCGCCAGGCTCAACCATATTAGAGGGAACCCAACGACCCGGCCCATACGCCACCGCAAGTCAGGACACTTTAGTGAGCATGAATACTCAGCCAGATGTTGTCACGACAATCTAATTAATGGCTTCCCAATTGCATAGTCGATTCGCACTACAATGTTGCACAATTACGTAGTTTTTACAAACAAATTTTATTAAGCACTGTGTTTCCCGTGTCGAGCTGGAGTCTCCACACTGTCTTGTCGGATGGACACACTCAGCATGACTGAAAGGACCTCTAACTGAACACTCGGTCACTCTTTTGATTTATGGAACTTGAGAGTATTTCCGAATATTTCAGGTAATGTGTAGAGCCATGTCCGTCCACATCACATCGAGTATCATGTCAACCCTTTGATAAGTACACTCTTTCACGCGTCTCACATCTCACGATCACTCAAAGGACATTGGTTAATGAATTGATCACTCACACGCCACTGTTTAATGGTGTATGTCATTTCATAACCAGTTACAATAACAGTCCACTTTTGATCAATCTTCCTCTTGGTAGGAATGTATTATTTCGCGACAATAATCCCCGAACATTACAGATGTTGTTAGTTGAACAGACGATCTTATCGTGTTACGTTATTTATTTACCTTTATTGGCTACGAAGTAAATAAAATCAATGAATTTGTACCTTAAAATGAATTAATTAATCAAATATTAATGCTACTTACAATGCTATATCCATAAGGAGGACGTCTTGTTATATCTAGTTGCTGCATCGACGTGAAAAAAATAAGAAGTCACTTCATGGAAGAATCAGGTCTTTTTCTATCCTAAATTGCTGTAGCAGTGAAAGATATAGGTATAGTCTATGACTTGGCTCATATACATACTATATACATGCATGCATATACACACATACTATGCCTACGAATTTGTTGGTCAAGTATTTTGCCCGCATCACGTCACTTTACCAACAGACATTAAATTGATCTAGAGTGCTCAGTGTCGGTGACCGACCGACCTTGTGGCAAACAAATTTCTTTTTTCATGAACAACTACGTAATAAAACTTGGTTATTTTGTACAGAGACAGTCAATTAGTAAGCTGAAAACTTAGGACTTAGGAGAATCGCTGTGCTGTTCAACTTACCCTGCGCACTTGACCGTAGGTCGTACGTAATAATTGTTAACACAATATCTGTAGAGTTAAAGGGATTTCTTTACTCTTCTTAATGTGTGGGTTGTAAAGTGGGTCGATGAAATAGCAAAACCAAACGATTAGTTTCTAAATATTTGAATTGGTATATTTCAGATTTTTATTATTTATTTTATATAAATTACACTGCTTTAATATATTCTCGTAAGACCCAAGAGACCTATTTTTAGAAAAAAAAAACACTTCGCTGTATCGGCCCAAGATGGTTTCTTATAACATAATTTTGCGGACCAGCGTTAATAAATAAATAAGTAAATTATGACAGAATATTGTAACCTATTTTGCACTTTAAATAGTCCTCCTGCCAATTCAAAGATACATGATAAAGACTCTTTTTGTAAATCAAGGACTTGAACCTATTTTTAGTACATTGGGTTGTCCGTTAAGGCGACCTAAAATTGGGTTGGGTCTTACGCAGATATAGACTTTCTCCAACTTTTTACTTTTAATCAAGGACCCTGGCACTAGAAGTTTCCAATCAACACAGTTTCATCCCGCCCGTCTAAGAGTTAGACAAGCTATCTATCTTGCAGAAACTGCATTTGCGACTCGCATTATACTTGCGAACTTTACACTATGCAATCATAAGACGATAACGAGGGATTTGCTCTTCATTGCTGCTCTTCAACAAATTTTTAATACTGTTTTAATAATTCAGCAGTGATCATCAAATTCTGTTTTGCTTTCATCGTGTTTATAGTGAAGCAGCATATTTGAGTAATAGCGTAGAAATACCCGTAGGATTTCAGATTAAAGTAATGTAGTGGGATTTTAATATTCAGAATTAGAATGGACGATCTCCTTCGAAGTATCCTCCTGCCACTTGACCTAAATAAATAATTTCGTGATGTTTGTCATTCTTTGAAAGTAATAAAAGGTTTGTAAGGTATTTTTGTAGAATGAACCTTTCATTTTTAACCCATAATAATGGCTTGTGTTCCAAAATTAAATTGGTACGAGCTTCATCAATATTCATAGAATCGAATAAAGGTGCGGGTTAGTAGTTCTGTGATAAAGGTTTAAATATTTTACTGTCTTACAGTCTTTAGTAGGCGCAAGCCTACGACCAAGATAACCCAGTGCAGCTTGGTTAATTTTATTTACACACAATGTTTGAATTTCTACGCAGACGTGTGCAGGTTTAATCTCTCTGTTATTCACTCATCTCTGCCATTATTCTCCAATATTCTCTATTATTAACTTAAAAAAAAAACTATCAAAATTTAAAGAAAGTAGTCAGTATTTAGATACTAACAAAAATAATCTATTTGTTATTGTGAAAACGTAGGTATATGACGTTTGCTTAATCAGATTATAGATGGCACTTTATCTGAGTAAAAATTAATTTTGTTTTTTGTATTTGATACCCGTTGTGCTGTTTTGATGTAAGATAATACTTTTAATACATACTTTTACTAAATCATACGAATTTATCAAATTAATCCAGAATGTCCATCTTCGAATGTCGAGTTTTACTACATACATACCTATATTGAGCACAGAAGAAAATAATAGTACCTACTGATCCCCTTGAGTACCTAATATCTGTGGTAATATTAACTGGTGTCTCGAGTTGAAGATCTCAAGCAAGATAAGACTAAGGATTGGTATAGGTACTCACATTACTACTGGAATCATAATTGGAACAATCATTAATAGAAACTGCGGGTAAAAACCAGACAATTAACCATATCACTAGTTAGTTAGTTTTTCTCATCATTTTAGTTCCGTCAACTTGTAGAAAAACCTATTATTATTTTCCTCGGTATGGCGGCTGCTGATTGTGACATAGTTTTTGCTATTTCACTGCTTTTCTCTATGAAAACATACATAAATAACTTCATGGTTCAACAAGTTAGCAACTAGGATAGCCTGTGGTACTACTTGACTAGAACAATCCAGCAAATATGACAAATGTGTTTTTGTTTTTGTGGTTTAAATAATTAAATATTAGCAAAGAAAATAATAAAGAAACAATTTTCCATGTCTATAGATATCTGCGAAAAAATTCAAAGGTAAAAAAAAAAGAATGACATATAAAACTGGATCAGAATAGTTGCTGAGGGGCTACTTTTGACGGCGATTCCGATCCGTCGATATTGAGTGAGATCGGGCGTTTCGTGCTCTCGAATGCCACCTTGATTTCATATTGGGCGGATATTGAGTGAACTACGAGTACACGAAATCGGACATTTGTCAACTCTTGCCGGGCAGATTTTCAAGAGTAGCGGTCTATAATTGACTTTGGTATTTCAATGGATTGAAATCGGAAGCGATATTGATTTCAAGATTAGAGCCCCTGATTTGAAAAAGAACTACCCGAATTCAATCATTGTACTATACGTAAGTAGGTATATGTATGCCCTCTTATTTCTAAAACATATATAATTTATACTCAAAAGATTTTTATTCGAAGTAAAATTATAAAATCGACGTCTAAGCTAAAATACTGGAGCTGTCCGTGGTTGGCCAAAACATACGCGCTTAATTAGGAAATTTAAACAAATAACAGCTATATGACAAAGGCAATTACAAAGTAACACGATATTGCTAGCAATATTGCAGTTAAACAAGATTTTTTTAAATTGCCCTATGCTTGAATCGAAAAAGTACGACGAATCAAGCTTCACCGGACTCGCGGGAGAGCGGATGGCTCTACCCCAAAGTAGTCATATACCAACGCGTCTAGGGGCTGCTCAAGGGAGCCTCGAACCTAGGCCTAGCACTTAGATACGGAAAAACATCGTGAAGGAGACGAAGCCTGAGGGGCTCCGTCTCTGATTATTAGTTTTGATTTTAGTTTCGGCCGCGCCCCTGCCGGCGGGTACGGGCATTGTTACCTGAAGGGTAAAACACCATTCAGTGCAATTAAGAGTAAGTAGCATTTGCCGAGTACTTGACCGCTTGCTGAAGTAATGGAGTCCCTCAGTCAACTTCCACTATGACACACTCGGGGCACTCCGACGCGGAACTTTCCCAATTGGAGCAAACAAGTTAGTGTAATTGCTATTAGCTCAGTCCTTATTCTATGCCGACTATTGCCGATAGTTTTCCTGGCTTTTTATGTACGTATCTAATATCTATTTATACTCATTTTTACAAAAATTGGAGTCAATCATGCTAAGAAGTCGCGGCTGATTCCTGGATTACTTAATCGTATTTTCTGTAAAAATGTAATTTTACTTATCCCTTTTGTATATCATTAATCATAATAAAACAATTTAGTTTGGCCAAAATAATACTTTCGGAACAATTATTTTCTTGACGAGTTATTTAGTTGAAGCTCGTTGACGACAGGAAAAGTTTGCCAATAATGGAATGAAACAAAGTAGTTGTATGAGAGCTACGGCTAAAGCAGGGACTTTTTATGTTTCTTTCGTTTCTTATGTATTGACGCATAGGTAAAACAATCCGATCTTTACCACTGCAGCCTATACATTCCACTGCTGGAGAGAAAAGGGAGGTGTTTCTTCCTTCTTGACCTAAAAAGTTTATTACTTTAAAGCTTTATTTTGCTTTAAAAGACCTTTAAAGCTTTATTACTCCAATCTCCTCATACATTAACACCAATAATGTTTTTTAGATTTTAGTACTCTATTCATACCCCCAATATGATTTTCCCATAGATGAAAGCACAAGTGTCAAATGAATTTATCATGTAATCCTGTCACGAATTTACCTATATAATTTGACTTTGTAGAGTCCACCTGGCGAGTAATCTAGTTGTAAAAGTTTGAACTCAATATTACTAGTTTATAAGAGAATTGT
Organism: Teleiodes luculella; assembly: GCA_948473455.1. Lineage (NCBI taxonomy): Eukaryota > Metazoa > Arthropoda > Insecta > Lepidoptera > Gelechiidae > Teleiodes > Teleiodes luculella. Next base: position 6,975,211 of record OX419601.1, on the reverse strand, counting down.
TTAAAATAGCAACAGAGTTTTGTTAAATGCATTATTTGAAAATAGATAGAGGCTGGACCTATATCATAAATTTTAAACATTTTTTAAATAAAATTGACGAATTACAATGTTTGCAATGCAACTGTGCGGTAGATACATAGATTGGTCTATCTATTTTATGAAAATCTGTAGTCTTTTCTACGTAAAGTGAAGAAGATAAAAAACCTAAACATAATATTGTATATATTTATGAAGTAGGATTACTTGAAGACACAAGTAAGCTGATCCTCTTTTCATACCTAAAGAAAAAGCTGAGCTCAAAGTTCATACTTGTCAACCAACCATTCAACAAAGAACATGTTTCTATTAAACATACATAAATCCATAACCATTTTGTAGCGACCCGCATACCATCTGACCTATATAATATAATGTAAATCTGCTCGCGATGAAAACAGGTGGCGTAGGTGTCCCTTTGAGAATGCCGGAGGGCTATTTAGAGCTGCATGATCTAATAAAAGTATGAAAAACTGTTTAAAAAGAAGGAATATTTTCAAGAATGTAATGTAGTTTCTGTATTTATACTGTACATTCTTTATTGTACACAGAAAAAGGTAAGATATTTAAACTTCATTTATAACTTCAAAAGATAAGTAAGCAGTAAAATTACAAGCGGTAGTTTACAAGGGCGGGATTATCCTTAGGGCCTGGCCACAGCTTCGCGCGACGCCGCCGCCGCCGCCGCCGCCGTCGCGCGAAGCTGTGGCCAGGGGGTTAGGCAGAGATATCCAGTATCCAGCCAACCCGTAACAAGTGTGAGAAAACTATTACAAAACTGTAGGAACAAAGCTGTGTACATATTTATATACGCACATTAGAATACCGGGTAGGGTCGAGCCACTCGGTGGGGCCATGTACGGTCTGTTAACGATACGATACGATATAGGCAAAAACTAGCTATGTATAAAATGTTCACATTGTTCACCCGCCGAAGGCAATTAACAGTAAAAAATAACAAACGGTAAAATGAAATGGAATGAAATTTTAATTACCGTATTGTGTGTTTCGAGCGTGTTCTACTATTTGCTAGGTATAGGAAAGTGATTTTCACCCGTATAATTATTATCTCTGGGTAATTACCGCCGAAATAGAGGTAGTTACAAAATTCACTGTTATTGTTATTTCGTTTACTTGTCTATGATAAACTTAAACTCTAAAAAACACTTAATGACGCCAGAAGTTGAAAAGCTTACTCAAACCAAGGTTGGCTTTAATAAACACTTTATTAAACATATCTAAACAACAATAAACAAATTAAGGAGGCGATAGGCTGAACATATTTTAAATTTGAAATAGTCTTGAGTCGCTAAGAATATAATAATAATGATAATAATATGTGGGGACACCTCACACAGGGCCTTTTGACCCCAAACTAGGCAGAGCCTGTACTATGGGTGTAAGACAGCAGTGATATACATACATATATAAATAAAGAGATAAAGAGCGTCGGTGGCCAAGTGGCTAGGGCAGTTGACTTCCATTCAGAAGTTCGCGGGTTCGAACCTCCGCACGTACCAATGTGTTTTCGATTTTAATTCATATGTACGTTTATTCGACTAAGAAAAACATCGTGAGGAAACCTGCACACACTTGTGAAGTAATTCAAGGGTTGTGTGTGAAGTTGACCAACCCGCACTGAGCCAGCGTGGTCGACTAAGGCCTATTCACCCAGATTTCAGGGTAGGCTCGAGCCCCTCGGTGGGGACATGTATGAGCTGTTAATGATGATGATAAATAAATATACAACATCCAGACACAAGGCAAACAAAGTGCTCATCACACGAAGTTTTGCCCTGGGCAAGATTCGAACCCGCGACCCTGTGCTTTATAGGCAGGCGTACCGTTACTGTACTACCCACTAAGCTACGGGGTTGTCAAATGTATGTACCCTTTGTATGTAAATATGTATGTAATGTATTCTAAATTTGTCTGGAATAAATTGCTTCCTTAGTCATAAGGCCGCCTGTAGACTTTATTTTTGTGTTATATGTGTAAGCGTTAGGTACTGTTTTTTTGGTGTCAATAAAGCATTTAGTTCAAGTTTCAAGTACCTACCTACCTTCATCATCATCATTTCAGCCAGTAGACGTCCACTGCTGGACAATGGCCTCCCCCAAAGATCTACCTTAAACACTTATAATTTTTTCTCTAACTTTACATACGAGTATTATTATCTTTTTTGTCTAATTAAAATGAGAAATGTAGGCAAAAACCCGGGGAATCTTTTTATTTGTGAGCACACATTTCGTGCGTAAGGCCGCATCTTGAGGATTGAAAGTGGAGGGTCCTCGTCCCCTGATCTCGAGGCCGGTGGTGTCTATAACGAAACGCTGAGGGAGCGCTCACTTCACAACTCATCTTCCAACGACTCAATAACGATTCAACTTTTTTGATATCATTAAGTATAACTAGCTATCGTTGCGCCTCTCCTTTACCATGGGTTGCCTGGTATAAATTGCTACTTTATCAATAAGGAATACAATAGAATAGAAAATTATTTATTTAGCATAATTTTGCATGTAACAATATAGATATACAAAAAGGCCGCTATAAGGCCGTCCATTTGTACACGTTTATGTTTATGAACTGTATATTCAACAATAAAGAATATTCTATTCTATTCTAGCTTTAATTTATTTCATTCATTCTATAAACAATAACAGGAAATTCTTAATTACCATCCTGAACAAAACAATATTTTATAGCAATTTCGTGAATTCCCGATTTCCGGGAATTTAAAAACCTTACTCTGCCTTTCAACCCTTTATTTGAACACGTGTAGAAGATAAGTAAGTTAAGTACACAAATAAATCGCGCGTAGCCGAGCGGGCATGAACTTTATTTTTGATTCCTTCGTATGACTCAAGTTTTGCGTATGTATGCGACATAAGTCATAGCTTCGGAAATTATTTTTGATTTCTCTTCGGTTTTTGTACGTATTAACGTATAAAACACGATATTGAAACCGAGTGGTTTAGAAATACTAGAAATCTGCATCCTTCGCATGATTAAGTAAGGCGCATGTCGCGCTGGTTGGTTGTAATTGACCCAAAAGGTATCGGCTGTTTGCAACTCATTCTCAAAAAGCTAATCAGACCAAGTAATGTGTAAAATCTGCACCCGAGTTTGTAGCTTGCGTCCTTTCTTGCGTCTTTGAATTGGAAGCCGACTATGACTAATGTTGCATACGCCAACGCTACGTCATATGAATAAATCAGAGATAGAGCTCCTGGCTGTTTGCAAATATGTGGTTTCGGTTTTTAATTGGTCGAATTATTTAGTTAAGATGTAATTGACTGAGTTAGTATCTTCGTCGTTTAGACACTAAATTGTCGGTTCATCTAATTGAAACAGGATTTTATTGGTCCCGATTAGTAATTCATTTTAGCTCCTTTCTTGCATGAGTGAAAATTCATGTGGTTTTTATAGAGCCTAAAGAGGTTATTTATCTTTATGAAATGACCGAATTTAGGTAAATAATTATATTTCTTTGTTTTATTTCTCTATAGATAAAATATATGTTTACAGATACATTTTTTGCCTCAAGAAATTTATTACAAAAATATGTAAGTTGATAAACGTAAAACTAGACCTTTTTAGTAACTTCAAGGAGGAGGTTTTTTATATTAACCTAAAAAATGTATAAAGGCAATGAAAATGTGATTTAATTCGGTAGTCAAACAGAAGACTTTCTGTTTATCATGAATAATTATATTTATCCATTGACCAATCTCAAAAATTTGCATGGTCGGCGTTACCAAAAATTAAAATTTCAAGGTGAAAATGTTTTAATAATAAATAATTCAAAAGTGTGAAGTTTTCGAAGAGAGTACCATATTATTTTCTTTTCAGTACCTACATATTTAATTGTTATATGACAAATCAGTGTTATAATATTCTATTATAAAGCTTATTTTACGTATTTTAGCATAAATTACTTAAAAATACAGATGTTTTATCTCACAAGTGCTGGCGAGTTATACTTGTGTGTGCACATTGTATTTGTGTGCGTAGCGCTCTGTGAGCACGTGTTTATACGCACTGCACTACAAGTAAGGCTCGCCTGCACTTATAAGACAAAACAACTAGGCAACTGTATAAATGAACACTTTTTTGTAAGTATTTAGTTTTAGTAAATCCAGATTTGGCGACTTGTCCACCGATGCTCATCGGCAGTAATTAGATTGTTTTTTTTTTACTATTTCACCTTTTTGCAAGTCACGCACTCCAGCGTAACCGCAATATCATTCAAATTCAAAGTGTTCGTATCACGTGTTCGATAAGAGTTCAAATTAATGGTGCTTATTTCTGTCCAATCAAACGCGGGAAACGCCTCATTCAGTTGACAGAAAACTCGATATTCCTAAATGAATCGAATGATTCGCGGGAAAGCCGCAGAAAGCGTTGGAAAACTTCGTTATCAGTTGATCGAATGCCACGCTGCGATTTTATAAGCCGCACTCCCCATTAATTACGATAAAAACTGGATTATAAATCACATACATCTACAAACACTTATGCAAAAGGTTCGATAAGATTAGTTTTCATTGTTTATACAGGTACATCTAAGCAACACATTTTTTAATAAAAAGAAAATGATACTATAAATCCTGACCAGAAAAATATACAGCCTAATTTCAATAGAAAAATATTAAAATAGTGATTATTGCATTACTAAAATAATAATAAAAAAATACAATGGGAGCCCCAGAACAGGCAAGAATTTTATAATTACGATTGGAAGGATTTTATTTTACTGGCTCAGCTTCAGTTATAATTATGTTTCATTAGCTATAATGCTTTTCCTGATATAAGAATTTTTCTTTTTTTGTATCCATTTTTATTATCATGATAAAATACATATAAGTAGCTAGGTATTTCATTAAAAAAGCTGAAGCACCCACGGGAATTTTAAAATCTTGGCGCCCCTGATTCTCTCTTCATTATAATATGAAAAACATGATATACTCTAATTTTAGGTTGAGATAATTGAATAAAAAAAACTGTATTATGAAAATATATGTGCTAGATTATGTAAATATGTATTTTTAAATACTAAATTCAAGTGTGACTGAAAAATACCCTACGATAAACATAAAATAATTTTCAGAACAACAATCTGAATTGATTAAGAACTCCTTCGCCTACACTTTTATGTTAATAATAAAAAAAATTGAAAGTTAGCCTTTTGCTTTATAAAGCCTACTCATTAAAAACTACGTAGGCGTCTGTGTGCATGTGTGTGATGATAATAAACTACACAGTTATATACCTAGTCTTTGTTTGTGGAAACTCCCTCAATTATAAACATTCAACCCTCTTTCCTGCCTCCACGTAGGAAAATGCCACTCAGTATTATTTTAACTGGTTTGTAAATTTGTAGGTACCTAATTAAATAAATACTCGTATCGTATGTGCCAACATTCCCGAAACATCAAAAGACCAAATGAAATTTGTTTATTTAATATGAGAAGTACTTATTTAATAAATACTCGTACTTCAGAACAGCTTTATTTATTTTATATGATAAATAAATGAATACGAATTTTATTCATATTTATCTATACAGTCACAGGTATAATTAACTAAGTTTAGTAAGGTATTTCATTTATGACTATATGGAAATAATTGAAGTGCGTACTTTATATGCTTGAGTCTAGAACAGAACCTAGGTTATATACCCACAAAGTCTTTACTTTTACCTCTGCTTATGGAAAAATATGTTTTGATATCTCTCAGAGCAAACGCCCACTATAATCGCTAGAAGCGACCCCTGAAAACTACTGAAAAGAAAGGAAAGAACACAATCTAATCTAACGATCTATAAATCGAAGCGAAAAATGAAAATCACTGAGCTTGGGCAGGGACTTGAACCCGCATCTTCTTAGCTATCCGGGCCATACAGGCGCACTACCAATTTTACCACCAAGTCTCCGTACAAGCCCAACCCAACGAAATTATTTAACGCTTCTTTTACTAAGTGCTTTAGAGTGCACACAGCTCCATCTATCATAGTTATTATAAACTAATATAGAAATCGAAATATTTAAATAGCTTTACGAAGAGAGAATCTTATTTTTTCCAGAACTCCACCGTGGAGCATGAGCCGTCCGTGAATCAGGTTGAATGAATAGGTTTAAGTCGACCACGCTGGCCCAGTGCGCCTGAAAACGGACCCCTTCAGGTAATAATTACCCTTCAGGTAACAGTGCCCGTACCCGCCGGCGGGGGCGCGGTCATAAACAAAATCAAAATTGATAATCAGAGACGGAGCCCCTCAGGCGTCGTCTCCTTCACGATGTTTTTCAGTATCGACACGCTAGGCTGTGGTACGAGGCTCTCTCGAGCCGCCCCTAGATGCGTTGGTATATGACTTTTTTTTGGGGTAGAGTCTTCCACTCCCCCGCAAGTCCGGTGCAGCTTGATGGTCGTACTTTTTCGACACAAGCATAGGTCAATAAAAAAAAAGACTGAAAACGTGGCATAAAAGTATTTAAATTATTTTTTTGTAGGATTTTTAAGATATATTATTTGTATGAGTAGCATTTTTTGACAAGTAGTCCTAAAGTAATCTATAGAGAGGTTGCCCCAATCGTTTGAGGATCGCTCGTGTCTTCACTGTGGTGTGATGTTCAGTGTGGCCGTATCTAGCAAGGGGCGCGGACGCGTGGTTCCCTCTCAGTGTTCTACTCAACAACTTGTACGAGGGAAATAACAAACGAACAGTGTTAATATTGCGTAAAGTGCAGTGTTTCACAGTTTATGAGAAAAGTTTAGCCGAGTTTTTGAACATCGAAAGCTGGAGATCGAGGTAAAAATTACATTTTAATTTTAGAAACTGTTTTGTTTTGAAAAGTTTTTTTAAATAATTTACTGCCATTGATATGAGCAATTTTGAATGAATAAGTACAAGTGGTACATAGTTGAATGAGATACAAATAAGTTTTCTAATCTGCGACTGCAGTCGCTAAATAACTGCTTACTGTTTTTATAGTACGAGGAGGTGGTTGTCATTGTAAGTAATTGAAAATTTTATTTTAGTGACAACTTCTTCGTCTAGTCTGTATACTGAAGTATGATTAAAAACTAGGAATAATGTAATTATTATTATCATTACAATACAATAAAAAAATATATGTATTCGTCGGCCTGGTAGCCTAGTTGGTAGTACATCTGCCTACGAAGCACAAGGTCGCGGGTTCGAATCCCGCCCAGGGCAAACATTTGTGTGATGAGCACTTGTTTTTACCTTGTGTCTGGATGTTGTAGATTATATATATATGTATGTACTTATGTTATGTATATCAGCTAGCTGCGGCACCCATAGTACAGGCTCTGCCTAGTTTAGGGTCAGATGGCCGTGTGTGAGATGGCCCACATATTTATTTATTATTTATACAACACAAGATATGGCAATCTAGTATTATTTCTATGTTTAGTATTTTAAGAGTTAAGTCAACTCAACAGGCAGCATTATTGCTGTAGTACCAAACTGTACCAGGAAACCTTTTTGTAAATAGACTGCTAAAAACATAAAATATGGTCATTCTTATTACGAGTATGTAAAGTTTAAGAGCAAATTGTGTTTCAAGTTGTTTATAGCAGAATACTAAAAGATAAGATTATTAATAGATATAAATATTAAACAATAATGTAGGCACCTACTTAAATTATTTAAATGTATATGTATATCGCGTATGTTTTTATTATTAAGTAAGATATTATGCGGCGTGACCCCGGCAGAAGTCGAGCTAATTTATAATCTTGGCATTGAATTTTGGTTTGAATACGATAATTGGCGCTAATGTAACATCATTAGTCAACTAGCGCAAACATTGCAAGTTTTCCGAAGTTTTTACCAATTTCACTAATGGCTAATGTCAGCGTGAGTTATAAACAGCACAAGGTCAAAAAAGGTGGCGGCTTTTGTGGTCTATCTATAGTAATATTTTAATCGCATGGAGATAAAGAAATAAAGCAAATCTTCGCAATTAATATGTATAAAATTCAAGTGTTTTTCTCACTCTCAATTTTAAATTTGAATCGCATAGTATCAAAATTTGTTGCGTAAAATATTGTTTTATTAAATCACTAGCGACCCGCCCCGGCTCCGCACGGGAAAATGGTTATTGTGGGTTATCCTTCAGTATATTATGCATGTATTATACATATAAACCTTCCTCTTGAATCACTCTATCTATTAAAAAAAACCGCATCAAAATCCGTTGCGTAGTTTTAAAGATTTAAGCGTACAAAGGGACATAGGGACATAGGGACATAGGGACATAGGGACATAGGGACGGAGAAAGCGACTTTATTTTATACTATGTAGTGATTATTATTGTTAAATTGTTGAGTCGCCATTAAAGAACCTTTTGCCCCAACGGCCGTCGGTTCTACGCGCAATGTGCCCAGCTCATTGCCACTTAAGTTTAGCGATTCTTCGGGCTATATCGGTGACTCTGGTTCACCTGCGGATATCATCATTCCTGATTCAATCACGCAAGGAAACTCCAAGCATAGCCCTCTCCATCGCTCTTTGGGTGACTTTGAGCCTTCTTATTATCGTAAGCGACCGGACCGAAAGATGCATTATAATGGGTCGCGCAGGAGAGTCCAGAGACTGATTCAATCACGCAAGGAAACTCCAAGCATAGCCCTCTCCATCGCTCTTTGGGTGACTTTGAGCCTTCTTATTATCGTAAGCGACCGGACCGAAAGATGCATTATAATGGGTCGCGCAGGAGAGTCCAGAGACCAAAACTGAAGCGCGCTTTTTCCACTTCTCTTGAGAAGTCATTTGTAGGGTGTAATGATGATGGATGGCTGATAATTGTGTTCTTTGGTTTGTTTTGACTAATGAGCTCTGACAGATTCAACCTGCCTTGACTATAATATATACAGGGCGTCCCACAGCTATGCCACATGGAGGGAAAGTACCTTAAATATTGTAAGTAGAACATTTTACTGAAAGAAGACATTATTTTATTTCTAAAAACTATTAAAACTGCATTCATACATTTTTTAATAATTACATGGTTGAACCGGGAATCGAACCCGTTATACGAGAAAAAAATATATCCTGTAGTTTTATCATACCGATCGAAAGGCTTCATCATAAGGGTTATTTTTTGCTAAATAACATAGTGTCAGAAATAAAGGGAAGACTATGTATTTTAACATTTTTAATACAAAATTTATCAATTTTATTAATTGCTATGACCTCTACGCTGTTGAATACAAAGTCGCACTCTTTCGATTATTACACTCCCTGTCTTTAAAACTACGCGACGGACTTTGATTTTAATAGATAGAGTGATTCAAGAGGAAGGTTTATATGTATAATACATGCATAATATACTAAAGGATAACCCACAATAACCATTTTCCCGTGCGGAGCCGGGGCGGGTCGCTAGTAACCCCATGCATAAAAAAAATCTCGGCGACCACATCAAATGTTAAAATTCATGATCTTTCTTTTATTTCTGACACTATGTTATTTAGCAAAAAATAATCCTTATGAAGGAGCCTTTCGATTGGTATGATAAAACTACAGGGTGTTTTTTTTTCCTCATGTAGCGGGTTCGATTCCCGGTTCAACCATGTAATTATTAAAAAATGTATGAATGCAGTTTTAATAGTTTTTAGAAATAAAATAATGTCTTCTTTCAGTAAAATGTTCTACCTACAATATTTAAGGTACTTCCCCTCCATGTGGCATAACCGTGGGACGCCCTGTATATTAAATACATATCACTGACTGATGTTTTTTTGGAGGCTATCGTGCTTTGTTTTCTTATCGCGTATAAGACTCGTGAAAATAAGTTTGAAATGTGTATAGCCTCCGTGGTCAAGTAATCAAAATTTCACGTGACACGGGCGCAGTCATCGAACAAATATATTTTTTACTTCATTTACAACCTAGTATAGTCACGTTATACGAGCCATGTAGGAAGCCTGAGACGCCTTTATATTTCTGACACCAGGGTTGGTGAGGTAGGTTAACCCCGAACCCATACGATAAAAAAAAAATCGATCAAGTGCGAGTTGAACTCGCCTGGAGAGGGATCCGTACAAATGAATCTGTTCATCATCATCCGAAACAACTGGACTGATCGAGCTCTTTGAAAATAGGCGCTGATATCGGGACGGACAGACACCCGAGTGATCGTATAAGGTGCTTTATTTTTGAGTGACGGAACCCTAAAAAGGAAAATAAATTATTTTGTGATATTTCTAGTAAATAATGTTAAAAACAATAAAATTGAAAACAAGCGGTTAGGGTTATCGCCAGAGTGACCTGGCATTGACAATCAAGATTATTAAGAATTGGCGCTTTACGTCATTTTCCTCAACAAACCGTTTAGTGAGCATTTTTATATACAAAAATGGTTGAAAAATATTAAACGGTAGCGGGTACGGATCATATATGCTAAAGTGCAAGCGAAAATAAACTGATAGTTATTATATTTAATAATTAATCTATTTGATTATTGTACTTATATGCGGATACTAACTACTGCTCATTGCAGTATAGTCAAAGTGAAAGTTAAAAGTTTTATTCGAAGTATAATTTTACAAAACCATTTTTTGACTTCAAAATGTAAATTAATTTACTTTCCTGTTTGGTTCAAACGCAGTACTGTGGCAGTACAACTGATTCAAGCTATGGTTTGTTTCATATTAATCCGGACAAAAGGTCATTGACACCTGCATAAAATGCGCACATTTTTTTCAAACGATACGATAAATCTATACTATAAGAAAGACGGGGTGAGCATGTGACCTTGCCAGACATTTTGGCAAGAAAAGAAAGAGGTCAATGAACTTTTGTCCGGATATATATGAAACAGAAAATAAATACCTAACTTTTTACGTCATATTTTATTTGTCCTTCGAAATGGCTAAAGTTAAAAAGAAGTTTGACGAAAAACTGTTACGTTACGATACTCATATTGCTACGAGGTAAAAAAAGTTCGCAAGTTACTTTCATGTAAGCAGTAATACATTTTTGTTTAGTGTTATGTAAAGTTCTTAACAAAAAGGAAAATATTGGAAAAGCTTCATGAGCGTGTAGAGGAGTTTGAGGATTTTATATAAAATGTGTAGGTACTTCGAAAAAGTAGTCGGCGCCGTGTAGGAATCCAGGTCATATATGTGTCAAATTCTACCTACACACAATATAAAGCATCTAACTCTATTATACAAAGAGCTAGGTAAGTCTACCCAGAATTTTTTCTATTTATACTCTAAGGTTTATTACCTACTTGTCATATCTGTCATACTTATGCAACTAGCCGACAATTTCAAATACGCTGAAAACGAGTTGGCAACTTTGGGAGAAATTCATTAATTATTTCTGTACTTTATTTTAGTTCAAACTTAAACATTGTATTTTATTCACAAGCTAGCTCAACATTGCTAATATTTTAATCTATTAATTATTTTTGTCACAAACGTGTGACAAAGCAACAGTGACAAAATATTCTAAACATAAACAGAATAAACTACGTACTTTACGTGACTAATTATCATGAACTAAGTACCTACAGTAAGATGTACTCGGTGAGGAAAGCTGCATAGAAGTTCAAAGTACCTATGTATCGATGTGGAGTTGTCTAATTGCTAAAGATACGTACTTGTAGACACTTTAATAAACATAAAAGCCAATACGTTTTAGTTGCAACAATAGTATGGGCGGCTCGCGTTGAACACCATTCTATATTTTAACTTGTACAGGCACAATAGCTCAGCCGTAACAGTATTGTCGGAGTGAACGTAGCAAATGAATAAGTAAGAGCTTTTTATAGGTCTAGAGGTTCGAGCCTTTTTTATAAGTAACTGTTTCAAAAATCTCATATGTTTTACGCAAGTTCAACGGCGGTAACTGTAACAAGTTTATTTTTAATTATAATATACTTATATGAATCGCAAAATGTGTTGGTAAGCACATAACTCAGCAACGCCTGGACCAATTTTACCAATTCTTTTTTTAAAATGTTTGTTGAAGTCCAAGGATGGTTCTTACAGAGGTTTTTAAATACCTCATTCCCACGGGATTTTTTTTAACGTGGGCGGAGCCGCGGGGCGGAATGCTAGTTGTCGATAATTTTAATACGAGTAAATGAGATAATTTTGTAAATAAGAATTTTCAAGCCTTTCTTAAGCATGTTGATTAATATTTTTTTATCATACAATAATGGCCGAACTATTGGTGATTGCTCTGTTATGCAGAAAGGAATTATATTTTGCAATACGTAGACTGGAAAAACTAGAAGAAGATTTATTTTATATTTATTGAAAACTAACTAGTATGTACAAGTGTACTAGTATGTCAGGTTAGGTAACCTAGTCCAGAAAATTACCTGCCTAGTAACTAGTAACTACTTGTATTCTTGGAACTATTTATTTATTAATATGTGTTTTAACATGCTACTGGTTGGACACACAGTGTAAAAATGTTACTTAAATAGCAGATCAAGGCCGCATTTAAGCTCTTACCTACATGTATACTAATAATATTATAAAGAGGAAAGATTTGTATTTATGTATTTTAATGTGTGTGTATGTTTGTAATGAATAAACTCAAAATTTACTGAACCGATCTTAATGGAACTTACTACAAAGATAAAATAGACCTTGGGGAGTAACATAGGTTACCTTTTACCGCGGGAAAAATCCTCATTCCCACGGAAAAGTTGTTAACGCGGGCGGAGTCGCCGCGGAAAGCTAGTGATTAAATAAAGACTATTGTAAAAAGTATAAAGACTAATGTGCCTACTGTCGACATTAGTCTTATTTCCTTTTCCAATTCAGATTCTTTTGTTCCTATTTAATACACTGTGAATACTGGACCGAAATGTATGGAATAGCTTTTGATTTCTTTTTTCACAAGTTATTTAAATTGTTCAATTGTTCATATTTATAAAACAACACCGCAAAGCCTCTCCAACATCAACTCTCTTAAATAACAAGGAGGCACGGAATTAGCCATATTATTGGTAAACGGCTTTTCCTATTATAAGAGTATTATGTTATCGCACTATGTACCATCTTCTTGAATGTATTTTGTTTTAATATTGTAAAGAAGAATAAGTAGGTACTTGTCGAGTGATAATTGTTCAGTTTTATAATATTTAGAAAATAGGTATGCAACGCTTGTATAGTTCACGTGCGCGTGCACTTATAAGCGGAAGACTCTACCCCAGTCTTCCGCTTATAAGTGCACGCGCACGTGAAAATTTCATAGTAAAATGTGTTATTTTCCGTGACGGCCCCGTAGCCTAGTTGGTAGTACGTCTGCCTTCGAAACACAGGGTCACGGGTTCGAATATCGCCCAGGGCAAAAGTTCGTGTGATGAGCACTAGTTTTTGCCTTGTGTCTGGTCTGGATGTTGTATATTTATGTATGTATATTGTATATCAGCTGTCTGACACCCATAGTACTGACTCTGCCTAGTTGGGGTCAGATGGCCGTGTGTCCCACATGTTTATTTTATTACCTCTATCTTCCCCCACGCTTATTTCTTACCGTCCTTCGCTTGCTCAAATTGTTTGCCGGTATTTATTATGGCTTGAACACAGAGTAACTAATATACTACGTAAAAGCTTGAAGATCTGCCTTTATTTCGGAAATTAATTTACTAAACAAAGCTGTCAATATCATCAATTCTCTACTAAAGTTCGTGTGACGTGTAAAGTGGGAATAAACTCGCGAACTTGTCCAACCTATTTTCAAATAAACAGACTTCGGCGTCCAATTACGGAATTTATGAAGTGTCATTTGATTATCCTGTAAACACGAACTTGGTAATTTATCCTTAGAAAGGCCTAATTTAACTTTTCTCCCCAAATTGTGTTGCTACTTTTTTATAATTAAGCCAAAGTCGTTTCAAACTTTGTCAAAAAGAACCTTTTTTTGTGTCGGTAATAAATGGATAATTTTTATCGAATCACATCCTATTTTTAAAAGATGACGTATTTAGGTTTTCGTTATTATGACAAGTCACATAAAAATTACAAAATATTTATATGAGATACTAAACTGTTGAGATTTAGATTTAGATTAATAGGTAGAAGGAAAGTTATGCATTTTCTGTAGGGTCATACTTTTTATACGTTGAGTTTCAGTATATTTATCTCCAAGTCTGGAAAAAATATTAGAAGCGGTTAACCTCAAAACCCACACGAAAAGCAAGCATTATAAATAAGTATTTATTCTTGAAATAAGTGCGCAGAACGACTGTCAAAAATCTTCTTGAGTCAGAAAAATCTAAAGCTTTCCTCTTTCCTGAAATAATCTACAAATAAAGTTTTGTGGGTAATAGCTGAATACGGTGATAAGGTAACAGTATGTGTAGCCGCGCAGCACACGACACATAAAAATGGCTATAAACCAGCTCAGAGCTCGTTAAGGAGAGCACTTCCGCTGCGGCGATACAATAAACTCACTTATTGAAATAACCACGCCTCGCTTTATACTGTCCTTTGCTGGAGATTGCCAACACTTTATTACCTGTTCGCTCCCACTTGCCTCATCTTTAATACTCAACAAAATTATAACCTAATAGGTTGCCAGTTTTTCCCGTAGGGATACAATATTTTCCCGCAGTAAAAGGTAGCTTATGTCCTTCTCTAAAGTTTATTCTATTTCTGTACGAAATTCAGCGGTTTCGGCGTGAAAGCGTTTTGGCTTCTGTGACGGAGTCACTAACACACTATGTCGAATTTACGCGACCGATTTTCAGCGTGATTACGCCCGCAATTCTTTTTAAATTACTGACGTGACGTCACAGTGCCGAAATTACGTTGCTTACAGCGTACAGCCGAACTTCGGTCGGGCCGGGGGCGTAAGTTTGGCGGCAACTTGGTCTATAGATAGAGCACAGAGCACACATTTCTGCCGCGTAAATTCGGCGCTTACGGCGGAACGTAAATTCAGCCGCCGAACTTCGGTTCGCCCTTACAATAAATTATTACTGGTATTCCGCTACACGTAAAAGAACTATTTTTGAATAAAGACATTATCAAACACATGCTGAATTGGTATATTCAAATTTACTTGATGTATGAAAAAAATACTCTAAAGAAGCTCGCGTGGACTTATAAAACCAAATTGTATCCAATAACTCGCAAGACCTTATCCCTAGAATTACATAAGACTAAATCTATTTTATTTCTGTAGAGCACTTTAGAAGAAAAAAAAAATCTTTAAAAAACATACTCCCATTAAATGACTTAAGCCTTCATAAAAGCAAGCAAACCATGTCACTCCTTTTAAATGTTCTGTGTTACTTCATCAAGGTTGGAAAAACCAATCAGAATTATTTCTGAATTGTTAGAGTTTGATTTGGTCAGTAATGATATTAAATTGTGCTTTGGTTTCCAAACAGTATTAATTGACTTAAAAACATAAACCACAAATTCAATAAATTATTATTGAACGTGACCCACAAATATATTGGTGGATCTCGAAACAAAGTTGGTAATGATAATGTAGGTACATATTATGCGTTCGACAGGCTAGGCGTGGGGTAAATCCCTCAACACTCAATATTATGATTAATTACGTCTCTATCCACTGAGCGCACGTCTATTTCCAGTTTGAGCAAAATTGAACAATAGGTTGATCGATTAGAGTCTAATTTACCTAAAAAGACACAAATTCTTCACTGCAGACCGACAAGGATCTAAATGAATGTGGCCAGAAAACAAAGTCATATTAAACGGAGTTTTAGACAGTTTCTTGTGTTATTTTAGATGCTTGACGGATGTGGTAGTGTCCCAAAATTAAAAGCAGCAAATACAGGTATAATGTTGAAAACTCTTATTGTTTACTATAAATTAGAAAAGTGGCAGTGGTTCTGTATGCACCATAAAATTCAAAAGGTTTTATTCGAAGTGTGATTGATTATAACTAGCGGCTTCGGCTGAGTTATTTATTATTTTTCCCGTAGGAATGATTCAGTTTATATAAAACTTGTCGCCGCCCGCGCCGTCGCGTTGTTCTGAATTGATAATAATACATAATAATATATTATTTTGGTGATATTTTTTTATATAAGTTGAAAGAATCATACTAATATTATAAAGAGGAAAGATTTAAATTTTTGTGTGTGTGTATGTTTGTAATGAATAAACTCAAAAACTACAGAACCGATTTTAAAAATTCTTTTACGATTAGAAAGCTAAATTCACTCTGAGTAAGATAGGCTACCTTTTACTGCGGGAAAATGCCTCATTTCCACAGGATAAATTGTTTCCGCGGGCGGAGCCGCGACGGGAAACTACGAATAAATATTTCGCTTTAACTACAGAATACACTAATATGTATGTGGCGTAGCTAAACTTTACTGGGCAAGGTTATTGTATACAACTAAGTTAAACATGCTTACTGCACCGATTAAGGTCTTGTTGACCAATATAAATGGCCATATGCAAAGATATATCTCTACACTTCGCGTGACTGAAAAGTATAAATTCCTATCCTGTTTTCTCCAAATTAATGTTGCACTCAAGTTAGTTATATTTACTCGTATACTTATATCTACTTCTATGAATATGGCACATTAAATACCTAGTCAAAAAAGTACATAAGAGTAAGATTACTTATATATTACAGTGTTTGTAAAAGAAAAATCTAATTATACTTAAAAATCGCATGTCAATATTGAATGACTGGCGTCTCCAACAAAATGAAGGTCCAATTCTGTACATAAAGCCATCATAAAGCACACTTTGCGTACCTTTACTCTACTTATAATATTGAGGCCTGTAATATTCGTTATGTAATAAAATAACCAATCAATGGCACAAGTTTATCGAATGCGTTGACCGCAGATAAGCCACTTGCCCACTGATTACGGTTTTATTACATTTCGCATCGGGTCGCACAAATTAATAAAAGGTCAAGTGCACGAATAGTTACAATACTGAGAAAAACTCTTCTAGATATTATTTTAGTAAAGAGAGTTTATTAACTTGCGCAACCAATATTCGAGATTAAGCACTTCCAGTGCGCCCTGTAATTCATATTCTATTACTCAATTTTATTTGTTTTGTGGTTATAAAGAGAACTTCGCTAAAAAGGATTTACAAATTAATCGTTTCATTATGAAAAAAAGTGTTATCAAAATAGCCATATTTTTAATTTAGCCAACATTTTTCTTGTGAATTTTCGATCAGCGACGAAAAAACTAACTTTTGGTTTTCCTAAAACATTTAAAAAAAAATTACAGTACGATATTGCTTTGGCTTATGACATGGTATTTCATAGTACGCATTCATAGTTTCATAATATTTTCCTCTGTCATCTGTTATATTTTCTAATTTGAGATTTTCATTTTTCTGCGGGCTCCAAAATTTTTGCGTTGCATTTAATTAATAAAGTCTTCTAATAGCTGAAAATGCTATTGTATTCAAGTTACGTGAATGTATAGAATACAATACCTATGTACTATGGAGATCGATCTCAAAGTGCGTGTTAATATCTATTGTACACGAATTCGCTCACAGGCCCGATGTGTTATATTATACAAGAGCAAAGTTCACAGAAGACGGTTTGATGATCATTTAAATTTATTGCTTCCGAGATTTTATTTCGACTATCTTTTATTCTGTAGTGGCCAGTAACAACAGGATAAAAGATGTTTTTGAACGGAAAATCGTGTAAAAAGTAAAAATAGATATTTAAGAACAGTAAACTTGAGTCGCGTAGTAGTTCATATAGGTTTCCATTACCGGAAAGGCTAGGTGGTTCGAAATTAAACACCTAGTTACTATAGGGAAAACATTTTTTTTTTATATTTTTTATTTTTAAGCATTTCACATCAACAACTATACACCTCGCCAAAAATGTATTGGATTTTTAACAAAGTGAAGTAAGATTCAAATAATAATGGTTAAATAAATGTTTTGTGTTGTGGGTAAAGGCGATCAAAATATTACTAGCTGTTATAAGTATGTATTTACATCAGCGTGGTAAAGTCAGCCAGGTTGTCGCGCCAGCGGCTCTCCATTGTAATACGAAATAATCTATTTGTCTTCTCCTAGTCAGGATAGGAACTATTTTATACTGTCTGTTAAAGGCTTCGCATCTATGTTTCCCGTGGTATGATATTACCCGCTGGAAAAGTTGTCTTGACAATAACAAACAGCATTAAGTCGTTTTGCCGCGGTTATATTAATAATACACATAGAGAGACAAAGAATAATCACAAAATAATAACGAATCTGATATAATTATGAATCTTTTGATATAATATAATATAATAAATATGTGACGTTTCACGTGACCTAGATGCAAAGTCTCTAACAGACAGTATAACATAGTTCCTATTCTGACTAGGAGAAGACAAATAATATGAATAGCAATAGACTATTTTGTGTTACGAAATAGGTATTTCTTTACATTATGTACTTCATAACAAACGTGCATAGCAACATTAAATATACCTACCTAAATGAATTAAACAGTTAATTAAGTATTGTGCCTGCCTACTGAATATAGATTGGAAACGTAATTATTTTGTACCAAATGTTATCGCTTTGTTTTGATAAATTATACGTATTTGTAAGCTATATTCGGAGAAGATTATTAATTATTATTAAAGCGGAACTCTGATGATTATTAACAAGAGAACAACGAAGACCCATTATTTGAATTTATTCTTTGTTGACAAGTAGTCGGCTTAAAACAATACGCTATCAAACTAACGTCTAACTAAAATTAGCAACTAAATTGTAATTAGTTTGTCTAGACCTGCGTACAGTCAAGTTCACGCTAGCTAGGGCGCTTTAGATTTTGCACCGATCTTATGTCCATTGAACATGAAATAAAATCGCGGTGCGCGTGTTCGGCTTACCTTGCGCTTGACCGTACAATGTGGGGATTGATGTGAAAACCAATTTATGTAGAACTCTTCATTGTATTGGTATTAATCGCGTCGCGTGTATACTTTTGATGGGAATGAGTTACCAACAGTATTGCCAGTGCATAGACCAAGGATGCGAATACCTTAAAAGGTATGAGTATCTATTTGACATCAAGTTTGAGAAACATAATGAAGAATACTGACTAGTTTTTCTATACAAGTTTTTATAAAGAGCGGGCTGCGGGCGGTATCTGAATTTATATGCAGCCTGTAACGCGCCCGTCTGTGTATACGCGGCTTAAATGACGGTAGCAAATATGTATTCAAATGCAAATAGTTTATTTTAATACTGAAAGGGCATCACTTTCCAAAAGAAAGGTTCAATAGTTATACTTATTGTAAAAAATATAAAAAATCTATTAATTATTATTAATCTATTATTATATATAAATATATTAATCTATTAATCTCTTGGGACGATCGTTGAGGGCAAAATGTATTTTATCATGCCTTCGAATCAAACTTATTGGTCTTTATTACTGTTTTATTACAATGTATTTCTTTTTACGTTCTACGTATATTGGTTGACTTAACAAATAAGAAATATTACATAATGCAAAAAACAAAACACTCAATAAACAAACAAACAAACATTGTTGAACTTTTTTTTAGAACTTTTCATTCCAATTCCATTTAACAATATAAATTACATTTTTGTAACTTTTTGTTCTAATTTTAAAAACCCCACTTGCATTTTTTAAAGACGTAATCTGCAATGTCCGTCATATTGATTTATGCATTCATACATATAACAAAACCGTTCTTTTGGCAGTCGGGTAAATAGACTAGGTCACAAACATAGAAATCAAACTTGCACAAACAGACCGTGAATTAAACTTTCCTCTGGCTGACGTGTGTTGGGCTAGGAGTTCCCAGCGACAACTTGCTAACAAGCAATGCCAGTGTAATATGGCAATCAAGCGACAACCGTACTGACTTTGACTGGACTGCTTGTTGGATGGACAATGTAACGAAAGGGTGGCAACACTGGCAACTTTGAGTGCCGAATTCTTCACTGCATAATAAGTGTGTGATGGTTTAGCAAAAACGAAAACGTCTGCTCAGCGCTCAGTCTACCGTTTTTAAAAAAAATCTTTCACCATTAGAAAGCTACATTCACCCTGAGTAACATAGGCTACCTTTTACTGCGGAAAAATGCCTCATTCCCACGGGAAAAAATTGTAAACGCGGGCGGAGAGCTGTTCGGGGTCAGAAGGCTGTGTGTGAGATGTCCCCACATGGTTATTTATTATTCATTGTTGTGCAACTTACCAAAGAAACTTTTGTCGGAATTAAAAAAAAAAACTCTACCATACAAAATAGAAGATTGTATGTTTTTTTTTTTTGCTTTCGTACTTTGAAACTTGCACTAAAATCTAGGTCTATGGAGCATCCTATCTGCGGAAAATATGCAAACTAATAATTATTTTTTTCCAATAATAATATGCTGAAAATTCTGATCATGTCGTGTCGGAAAAACACAGTAAAACACAGTATATTTAATTTAACTGAAAGCAAAGACTGTAGGGAGCGTTTTCACCTTGAGTGTTTGCGTGATTTTCTTCAGGGAAAGTTTTCAGTGCATCTTTATTTCTGGAATCATAAAACCTTGGTGTATTCAAGGTAAGAGTGAATAGGTATCTACGTAAGCTTGTTCGGCCTGGGCCTCATCGGATTTAGCCATATCCCGGCTTGCCTTTGCCACAGAAATGAGGGTATATCTGGATTTGTTCCTTGCTGTAGACATTGAACACAAAATAACCTTTATGTCTAACAAGACAAGGTCTTCTCCTAAGTTACGTGGCGCTCGCGCTGATGGTAAGTCGTCACAAAATTTGATGACGTAGAGATGCGAAAACCAAGCGCAGTATACGTGAAATTTTACTGGAGTATAGTGCCTTCGAGGAATGATACTACTCATAAATGTGAACATATTTTACCATTGGACCAACGACCAACATTGCAATAAGAAAAAAATCTGCTCTTCCATACATTTTGGTTCGGTATGTAGGTACATAAGTATTTATTTCTTGTATGTGACAGCTGATTTTTATTACTAGATTTTAGTGTTGGTTCCATAGTAAAAAATGAATCATTCTTCAAAGGCTCTACAACCAGTTAATTAATGATATTACCAAACTGTCTCAGTTGCTTGTGTGCTATATACAGACATACGCACACAACACAACACACACGCATACATTACTGGTGTTTGCAACAAACTGAAGACACCTGAAGGTGTTAAAACCGTCATAATTTAACACAGATTCGTTAATTGTTTTACTGTCGCGTTTTGCTTAAGTTACTTACCGCGCTATTAACCGTATTATTTATGGCTCATAAACTTTTATGTACTTATAATTTCAACTGGAACAAATGTAGAACTTCATAATTTGTTTGCAAGAGTGAGGAAAACCCCTCCGGCCACATTGGTATTTTTGAGTGTTAAAGAAGAGTGGAGTGGAGTGGAGTGTTTTTGTGTGTATCAAAGTGGTCCAAATGTTTATTGGGTACTAACTATAGTATATACCGTCAATAGTGCGTACTAAGTATAAACGGCAAGCACGCCACCTTGTTGCTACCTCATTCTCATCACATCTACCATTTCTTTTTCGTCTAAATTTAAATATTTAATTTTGGAATTCATTCGTCAGTCACCCGTCATTTAGGCCATTTTATATGCAAAATTCTTGTGAAATTTATAATTAAATTAATAAATTTTGTTATATATAACTATTAAGTGCCTAAAACTCCGTATTAATATATAACTAAACAGTGTTCTTCTGTTCTGAATTTTCCTACTACTCGCCCGTTCCGCGTTTACAAGTTTGCACTCGCAGGCTCGCCCGGGATCTGGCGAGCCGCGGCGGGTGTGACAAGTTGATAGTTGACGCGGTGCCGTGTTTTGCGTTTGATTTTGTATGAGAGCGTGGATCTACTTCTATTTTATATTTGATATAACCCGAATAGTCGATAAAGCTTAACCCAGAGCCACCTGTGGAGCGTCTATTGAACTTCACAAGTAAAAACTCTGCAGCGCGCTTTGAGATTTGTTTACCTTTGATCTATATAACCCGATTACAAAGTGGAAGCTGGATCAGGTTCAAAGTGATTTATTTATCAGGGCCATTGTTGTGGGCTCCATTTGAAGAACGAGATCGTGGAAGACGAAGGAATCCCATCACAAAGAAATCTGTGTTATTTTTGTTGTGGGATTTTAAGAAAAAAAAAAAAAAAAAATCTCATAAAAGTTATGAAATCTGTGAGAATATGGATTTTTGTGTTTAACAGTTTTCTTGTTTTTCTTTGACTCAATTCAGTGGCTGAATAGGTTTGTTTAATGTTCTATGATTTATCATTTAGGACGAAATCTAAAAAAATCCCTGTGATGAAACATCCTATAAAAATATAATAAAAATAAAAAGCCAGAAATGCTTAATTATTAGAATGTTTGTTTATCTATCAAAGTGTGTTAGTAGCGCGCTAACGATTTGTTTTTGTTTATCAGATTTCGCCGAGAGCTATTGCGCTATTATCTACTACGTTGTTGTGCTCACGAGCGGAGTACCAAACGGAAATATCCAGGGCCGGGTTAACCGCATGTCGACAGCAAATTGTCCATATAACTCGTCATTTTATAGAATGCTTCGGCATTTTACAAATGCTGCGTATATTCAATATGCCGGAAACAAGTACTTAGTAAAATGCCTATTTAATAAATAAAAAATCTAAATATGTCCAGATTTGTCTGTAAAATCCACAGACATATAAAGGGAAGTAAAATGCCGCATGCCGCCGCGGCAAATATCTAATTATCTATTCTCTATCTGCCATTGCTCGACTCTGCTGTTGTGTCTTTCATAATAATAACAAAAATAATAACAATGGCGGCGTTATCTACAACTGTTTGAGAAGAAAATGATTGAAACCAGGGTAATTCTGCGAATTGGGTGATTTTAATAATAAATATCTTTGATATATCAACTTTAATTAATTAATTATTATTTTATTTTAAGCTATTCGTGATCAGTATTATTATCATTCAACTGTATTATGCTATATTGCTCCTCGAGAAGAGGAATGTATTCTATCATTTGCCATCGGCATATTGCCCCTCGGTGGGAACATTTATGAGCTGTTAATGATGAAGATATAGTAAAATGGCAAGCGTTTGTGAAATGCCTAAGCATTCTGTAAAATAACGAGTTTGTCAAAAACAGCTAAACAGGGTAATTGGTATAGTCGATGGTAAGGTATGGAAGATGAAAACAGACACGAGCAAAGTAAAAAAGGTTCAATAGTTGAAAAGGGGTTATACTCCAACTCGTAAAAAAACTAATATAAATGGTAGACAAAAAATAAGATGAAAATGTGAAATATCCCATTAACAGGCAAGGCGTCTTCGCAGCGAGGTTTGAAATTTGAATTTATAATCGGAAAAGCTCTGAATTAATTTGGACTTAATGCAACCTAATGTCAAGAGTATAGGAGGAGCTAGAGGAGGTTGTTTTTTTTTTTATAAAAAAAACTGATTTTATATATAATATTTTAAATCAATTTAGTTTGCTCGACAGCCCGAGACGATAAAAGTTGGTACGGGTCTCGCTGTAGCTTACTCCGGTCCTGAAAATATTCACAATATTTTAGTGTTATGTATTTTGATTTACGAGTACTTTCAAACCGCATCATGTATGGTTTATCTCCTTTACTCATATATTACATGTTACAATGTAGCAGCTTCGAAATAAAGTCTACATCAAACTGATTTGCTTGCGTAAATAATATCCACCAAAACTATTCGACAAGGAAAATGAATTGCTTTCCTTGAGGTACATACTGAAGTTAAATTTTTTTTGATCCGTTCGAAGAGTTTTTTTTTAAATTCTAATTAAAAATAAATATTGAATAATAATATTAAAAATAATAATAAGTAAATTATATTTGAACCTTCTCACAAACCACAAGATTCAGTTAAAGTCCTTGAGATTGAAGTTTGCGATTTGTAGAGAACAAAAATAGATTATGTACAGATTGAAGACGTCCCAGATACATGACAATATGTCGTTACCAGCTGAAAGCTTCACGGATGAACGGCCAACAAATTGTATAGTAGCCAGCACATGCAGCCGGACATGTTGACCTTTAGACAACTCGTATTCCGTAGCGGTAGGGGTGAATTTCGTAGTGCGAATATCCAGCCCCATGTGATGGCTTCTGTAAATGTTAGAAACAATAGAGATGTGAGGAAATCACGGTTCGCTCTTATTAGGGAGGTTTTTATTATCCAGAGGTTTAGTCTAAGGTCTTTAAAGAGGAGTCTAAAAGTATAATCTATGAAAGTATTTTCTAATGTTTACTAATACTAGTAGTAATGACGTGACTATGGGCTCGGCAGTCATTTGTTTTTGTTTATCTGTTATCCGCCGTATCCGCTATCTCCCCAGCCATTTGCCGGAACGAGTCTTAAAATAAGGTAACTTGAGCTGTGTTTCGCATTAAACGATATTGTTTTTAGAGAATCGAATTAAGTTTTTCTGCATTATTCAGATTTCGAATAAGAACAACAGTTTAAAAAAAGGAATATGTAGTTGTAGCCACTTGTAGCTATCGTAATTTAGAGTAGCTACTGCTAAACTATTCATAAAAAATAAAGCTATATTATATAAGACGAAATAGAGATGAATTCATTATGATACGATCCTATTTGTACACTTTCATCACGAAACCGCGGATTAAATAGAAGTAGTAGAAAAACAAACAGAAGTTATTAATCAAACAGTGTCAAAGAATCTTGAAGAATTCTGTTTACGAAACAACAGCGGAGGTTTTCTGGATGATGGAAAAGAAAATGAGATGTTTCGATCAAATACGTGTCCAGAATACAATAGGGATGTAAAATCACGGCTCATTCCTCGAGGAGGGAACCGGAATGCTCACTTTGACGCAAGGGAACGCTACTAACATCATTGAATAATCTAGTACCTAAGTGTGCCCCAGTGAACGGTGTATGATACACATACCGTTTATCTATACTTATATTATAAAGAGGAAAGATTTGATTGTTTGTTTGTCT
The DNA here is from genome assembly GCA_948473455.1 of Teleiodes luculella. Lineage (NCBI taxonomy): Eukaryota > Metazoa > Arthropoda > Insecta > Lepidoptera > Gelechiidae > Teleiodes > Teleiodes luculella. The sequence continues at coordinate 6,950,167 of OX419601.1, read as the reverse complement.
GCATTGAATAGGCTCCGAAACTACTGAACCGTTTTCAAAAATTCTTGCATTGTTGGAAAGCTAAACGATCCCCGAGTAACATAGGCTACATTTTATTAAAAAAATACCTTAATAAAACTTCAATAATGTAACAGAACGTGTAAAAAGTTACCTAAAATATTCCTAATAATTGAATAGGCTTCAAAACTACAGAACAGATTTTGATAGAATTTGGCACAAATTTAGAATAGACCTTGAGAAAGATCATAAGCTACCTTTCATCGCATCGCGGGGAAATTCCTTATTACCACGGAACAAATAGTTAACGCGGGCGGAACCGCGACGTAGAGCTAGTTATAAATAATATAAATATAGAGCGGTAAGCTCACTACATAACGCGCAAGAAGTTCGAGAAGGTATGAAACACGACAAAGTGACATAAGATTCATAGTTGTTCTATCATTATGTGAATTTTGTCAACTTTTTGGGTAGAAAGGTCATAGGATGAAAACTTATTATATAAATATGAATATAAGTAAAAAATACATATAGGTCAATCACTACATAGTATAAAATAAAGTCGCTTTCTCCGTCCCTATGTCCCTATGTCCCTTTGTACGCTTAAATCTTTAAAACTACGCAACGGATTTTGATGCGGTTTTTTTTAATAGATAGAGTGATTCAAGAGGAAGGTTTATATGTATAATACATGCATAATATACTGAAGGATAACCCACAATAACCATTTTCCCGTGCGGAGCCGGGGCGGGTCGCTAGTAAATAATATTATGATTGGAATAGAAGTCTGTTGCTGTATAAATATTGTTATATCGTTTGTAAATTATTTTTACGTTTAGTAAAAAAAATAATGCTGCAGGAAAATTGCACATTTTTTTTTGAAAAACATAAATGCGGTTGTTCTAGTGTTTTACGTGAGTGCAATCTCAATGAAATGAACTTTGTTTAATTAGTTACGCTAATAGAACAATTGAGGTTAAACAGTCATCATCATGACGTCACCGCGGCACCGGTACAATCTTATATATAAAATTCTCGTGTCACAGTGTTCGATTCCATACTCCTCCGAAACGGCTAGACCGATTCTCATGAAATTTTGTGAGCGTATTCAGTAGGTCTGAGAATCGGCCAACATCTATTTTTCATCCCCAAAAAAAAAAAAAGGAACGCGGGCGTAGCCGTGGGCGGACAGCTAGTATTTATATAAGATTCACGTCACAATTATGCCGTTTATAAATAACTAGCTTTCCGCCGCGGCTCCGCCCGCGTTAATAGGTTTTCCCGTGAGAATGAGGCATTTTCCCGCGGTAAAAGGTAGCCTATATTATTCAGGGCGAATGTAGCTTTCTAATGGTGAAAGAATTTTTTAAATCAGTTCAGTAGTTTTTGTGTGTATCCATTAAAAACATACACACATAAAAATACAAATCTTTCCTCTTTATAATATTAGTATGGATCTACACTGCTCCGATTTCAACGAGAAATGTGTCACTAAGTTAAATGGTCTATTTACCGTTCTCAAAGTCAGCTGGTCGTTAATAAACCTTCAAAGGCGTTATTAAAGTGATAGGCTTATATAATTTATGATGATAATGTGTCCGATAGCTGGAGGCGTATATAGTATGGATATTGGTGCTCCAAATATTTGCCACGGGCACACAGACCTTGACACAGGGCTGTAAACATGATTTGTGACAGAGCCACGTGCGTGACGTCACGTGGTACAGATTATATGAGTCTCTATTCTACCAAGTTACACTCAAAATTTAAATTTAAGTTATTGGTCCTTTTCGTATACATGGGAATTAAAAAGGACAGGAAACGAAATTCATTTAACGATAATGCAGTCGATATGTTAAATCCAAGTTTGACGTCTCTAAATATAAACTACCTGTCCCTATTCGTTTTTCTCCTTTTTCTTCTTCTCGTCTTGTCATCCCTCAGCAGGGACATAGGGCTCTTAGTATAGTCTTCCAAAGATCTCTAACTTGCTCTGCACCTTCCAGATCTTTTCAGCAGCAGCTATTAGTTCTTAAAAGCGTAAAAAGGACACATGGTTTTTTATTTTAATATAAGTAAGAATTAAGAGGAAGAGTAATTTCATGATGCTGAGAGTTAGAGCGTGATACCACGTAATGGATTACTATTTGGTATTCTGTGGTAATACCTAGAATCGGGCCAATTTATGAAAAACTTGTTTGAGGCGACACGGGCCCAGATTTTGTTGGAATTTCGTCTTATTACGTTCTGATATTAGGTTTTACTTCTAACCAGTTGACATATTTGAAGTAACTTTGGATGGTTCTTATATCCATGAGTCCCGAGGCCCGTGTCTAGCTTAACCTGTTTAAGATTGTATTTATTGTAGCAAAACCTCTGTTTGATTTTCAATTTAAATACTACGAGGACGTAAGGGCAAAAATACAATACTAAGTATTTATTAGTTTTAGAATGAAAATGAATAATGATAACAAAAATTATGAATTTCAATAAAACCAAATAAACTGGTAGAGTTTACTTAGCTCCTGAACAAATAGTAAAAGTTTCACCAAATTTTAATGGAGTTATACCGCGCTGTACTAAGCAACCAATTCACGGTTCTTTAAACCCAAAGTATGGGTCGTAACGCGGCGCGTGTCCACTACTTTGGTCCGATATATTTTATAATAGCTAGCTTGTGGCTTTATTTACTTTTCATATAGAACTGCAAGTCACGCCGGATCGTAGTGAAAGAGTAGACGGAAAGCATCTATTTAAGTGAATTATTTACCATATCCTTCAAATTAATTTTCGCCAACAGCCTATTAATTCCTCACCGAGTGGCTGGAGCCTTACTTTGAATTCGGGTGAATAGACCTGTCGAAAATTACTTTTACTTTAAATCAAATATTACCGCCTTATTCCTTTTTTGTCAAATCATAACAGTTTTAACCCCCAAAGAAAAAGAGGGGTGTTATAAGTTTGACGTGTGTGTATCTGTCTGTCTGTGGCATATCGTAGCTACCTATACGGATGCGCCGATTTTGATCTAGCTTTTTTGTCTGCAAGGAGTCACAATCGAGATTGTTCTTAGCTATGATCCAAGAAAATATCTTCAGCCATTTGAAGATTACCAGTTATTTTTTGGTTGTTGAAAGGATCATGTACCTAACGGTTTTGTGTCGGGGGTTATCATTTTTTTTAAATAAATGTTATATTATGTCAGTCAATTTTTATTTTACCTTGGCACTAACAGTGCCTTTTTTGAAAAACGTTGTACAATGGAGACATGTTCGTGTAAACTGTCGGATGAGGAGAGTAAACAGACCCTGATAGTGCGGTGTTCTGACCCACATAATCATTTACATATTTTCAGATAAGTGCTAAGTTGTAGTCAACGATTTTCAATATAGTAGCTTGAAAAATTAACAGCTTGTGACACCGTCTAATAACCACTTACTTGATGTCACATGAAGCCTAGTAGATAATACTAAAAATATCTTCGTTATGATGGAATATATTTTATAAAACATGTTAAAATGTGTTAAATAAATTTATTGTTAAATTTTGTTTGTATTATTATTTTCCAACATTTCAAATATCAAACATGTCTAATAATATTGAACCCAGACTTGGTACTTATTACAAATAAAAATATCTGATCGTAATTTTGTTATATTGGAATAAAAGTTCAAAGTATTGAAGTCCCTTTTAGCGAGGTAGGTCATTTTCTTTGAAGGTTTCTCTAAAGTCAAAATTAATATTTTGAACTATTGAACTTTTAAATAAGTTATAGGTGTGAATCCTAGGTACCTTAATTAAAAGTTACTTATTGCGGTAAGAGTTTCAGGTATGTATGTAAAGTTTCATTTAAACTCCTACACTCGGTAGCTGAATCTCTTGAATAGCTTTTGAACTCCTAATTAAATTCTAGACCTTTAGAATAATATTTGATTTCATTGTGTGTGTTTTCCATCAGAAAGTTTAGTCTTCTTCTTCTGTCGTGTCGACAGAAAGTTTAGTAAGGGTGTGTAATTATTAAAGCTGGAAAAATTACTTTAGATTTGGTTTACTAAATGTGAAGTTCTACGAGTAGTATAGTATATTTATATAATATGTTCGTCATTTGCTATTTGGTATAAACTAAAGAAAAAATAATTGAGAATGATAAAAAAGACTATCTGAATTTAGGTTTCGTGTTAAGATTTTTGATAATTTATTTTGAGTTATTGTGTGTTCAATTTATATCTTATAAGTACTTCTATTTTTGGGCATGTCAGGGAAGGGTGAGATGCCTATTTTTAGACTTCTAGAGAAGTACAAAGTTGTTTGAATTTTTAGTATGATTTATTGGCATTTTTCTGGGAAAACCGTTCATCAATATTAATTAAATTTCTATTATCGGAATTTAAATAAGATTATTATTTAGCAAATGTCAAAATTCACATGAACTTTGCACTTTTATTTGATCTAAGTATATTTATGTGTTTATTGCAGTTATCATAATCAATATGGTACAATTACAAACAGTCTTTTAAGGTCTTAAATAATTGATCGTTTAATATAACTACAACTTTTTTCTTTTTATTTATTTTATGTATGTTTGTATCTTTTCTTTATTTTACGAATAAGAATAATATATTTTTCTAAAATTTAAGCATATCTTAAATTGTGTTTCAAAGAATCACTTAGCATATACTTATCATTATTAATTAAATTCTACAGTCGCTCACAGCTGGCTGTAACAGTTAATGAACACCACTGGCCGTCTGTGTGATTTGCATATATGCTAATCTATCAAACATTTTTTATACTATGTCGGTGCTATATTGGATGAGAAAAATAAAGACCGTTCCGCTCTCACGTCACGCATCCTTATGAAGGTGTAAAAAAAATATGACTGAAATGGGAAGGGAAACGGCGTCGCCGTCCGCATGTATTTAGAAAAATGGATCTCATGCGCAGAACAAAATTCCAGGAGCTAACTCCTAGTTGACCAACAAACATAACACGGCCTGTAGTCTAGTTAGTACGCCTGCCTTTTTAGCAGAAGGTCGCGGTTCGATCCCGCCCAGGGCAAACATGTCTGGATGTTGTATATTTACGAGTATATTATATGTATATTATTAGCTGTTTGACACCAATTGCACAGGCTCTCCCTAGTTTGGGGTCAGATGGCCGGAGGGCCAGAGGGGCCGGTCAGGAGGACTATATTTATTTTTCAATTTTTACGGTTGGTAATGTTTAAACACCCGTTTGACATACATTTTGTACGAAAACAAAACTAAATGTTAAAAGTCTGTTTAACCATTACCATTTATCGTAGAAGAAAATAATAGTTCGAATACCTGACAACATAAGTTTGTAATAGATGCGTTCGAGAAATATTGGACCGCTGCATAATGTCTAAAAGGTAAAAATGGCTTTCGAGAAAAATTTGCTTAAGAGCGAAAGAGTCATAAAAGGATTTCGAGCATTTAAATAATATTACATTAGTGCACGTTATTTAAAAAAAAAACATTCCACAATTTAGAGTTTTTCTAAAAATATATTCTTTTATATTTCGCCTTTATTTACCTCTGCTTCTAGTGAAATTGACCCACTGATTCATAAAAAAATACTGAACATTGATTATTCAGTTCAATCGGAGAGCTCAGTTTCTATAACAGTGAACCAATATTGACACAATGTTCAAGTTGGAATGGCGTTAGATATTGGGTCAGAAATAAGGGCCATTAATATTTTATTTAACTTCCAAAATTGCTAGTGATTTTATTCGACAGTTAAAAGTTTGAGGGTGTCTTGATACTTTTATATTTTATGGCTCATATCATACTATTATCTTAAGGAGGAAAGATTTGTATTTTTGTGTGTGTGTGTATGTTTGTAACGAATAAACTCCAAAATTACTGAACCGATTTCAAAAATTCTTTCACCATTAGAAAGCTACGTTCACCCTGAGTAACATAAGCTACCTTTTACCTAGGGAAAATACCTCATTCTCTCGGGAAAAACTGTTAACGCGGGCGGAGCCACGGCGGTAAGCTAGTATTAAATAAAAAGACAAGTTAAATAAAAAGATAATTTAAAAAATATATAAAACCGCCTTCAACGTCCTAACCTACACTAAAAAGTTACAAATAAAATATAAATCTAGCTGAAAGCATATCAATTTAATATGGCTATTAATATTCCTTATTTACATAAATTGTAACATCATATAAACATGTGTAGACATTGTTATACACTTTATCTTGGAGTCGGTGCCAGCTAATCACCATCATTTCGACCAAAAGACTTCTACTACTAGCAGTCATCTATAGTGGGCTCAGTATCTAGTACTCTGACCGCGTTCTTTAATTTTTTTATATTCAACGATCTGAACTTTTGAGATCAGATGTGGTTCCGATTAAATAGCTAGCCTCAACTGGCACCGACTCCAAGGTGAAGAGTATAACAATGTCTACACATGTTTATATGATGTTACAATTTATGTAAATAAGGAATATTAATAGCCATATTAAATTGATATGCTTTCAGCTAGATTTATATTTTATTTGTAACTTTTTAGTGTAGGTTAGGACGTTGAAGGCGGTTTTATATATTTTTTAAATTATCTTTTTATTTTACCCTTTTTAGTAGAAATTTACCATGACAAGTTAGGTACTCACAAAACTTTAATTTGTTTTGTTTAGTACATAATTAAATGCAGATTTTCTCACTATGTTTCCTTTACAGTCTTACGTTTGATTTTTAAATTCTAAAACATTGCTATACTTGATTAGACTTTAACCTAAGTTTTCCGAATGGCGAACAACTGACCAAACCACTACGATACCGACGACGCTCGCCCGTTTAGTCCACGGAAAAATTCTTAAGTTGTTATCTTGGGGTTTTCAAATCTTTAATCTATGACTAGTTTACAGAATATATGAACCAAAACCGCATATTTCTTGTTATTTCAATTATAACAAAAGCAACGCAATGAGTGTGCTGTTGTTTATTGAAGAGTTTTCGTTTTAGTCATGAAGGAAGAAAAAATTTTACGCAGGTATTAAGCAACACTTCTGATAGTATACTGCTTAGTTGACGGATCAGGGATCGCAGTTGTTGCTATTGACTACCCCGGTAATAAGGTATGAAGGACGCCGCCTTGTGGTTTACGGCGACTTACTAAAAACAATTGCGCCTCGCTAGCGTAAGGGTTGTGGGTTGTGATAATAAACAACCTAACATCCATCCATCCGTCCACTGCGCGTTTGCTTGCTTGCTTATATTTAAATAAAATAGACGAATGTATAGTTCCCGGCGCGTAACCTACAACCACTGTGAACCCCATCTCAATTGCCAAGCAGTGATGGAAACAAACAGCCTGAAACAGTCCCGCTGCTGGACTAAGGTTCCTTCAGGAGGCATTTTGAAAAATCTTTACGGTTGGCAGGCGGGTTGTTGTTAGTTGTCCATTCTCACAGTAAGACACCCACTAGAAGAGTTTGGTTGATGCTTATTTAAGCGGCTATAAATAATAACTAATTAAATAAACAATTCAATACAAATATACGCAATAAATAATACTAAAGTTAAAAATGCTAAATAACACACTTGATTTTATTACGTTACACTCTAACTTTTGTATCGAATGGTAGAAGCTTTCAGGTTTCCCACCAAATTATGAAAAAAAAGAACTCTACATTACTGGCACGGTTTTGACTGTATTTTTATTTGTCTGTCCCCATGCCTCTGTAGGTAGTTCGCTGCTCTCTAGGAAATAAAAGATATACATAATATATGCATGGAAAAGCAAAAAGACAAAATACTAAATGCCTAAAGAAGTAAGCAATTCCCAATATTATTGCAAGTTGCAAGTTGATCACCATTGTATATGAGAAGTTCGATAAATAAGTCCAGTAGCCATGTAAAATAATCGATAAATATACGTTACGCTTCATACCACATCACATCACTATTTTCAAATTCAGTAACCATTAAGTTTCTTGTTTTTTACATGCCAAATAAAGACAAATAAATGTCATACTTTATTGATATTTTGTTTTTAGTTGGGCATGTCATAACATGAATGTCTCTATCTTTTTCTAACGTACCGTATTCAAAGATGTGTGATAGAGACTGATAGAGTTAAAGACAAACACCGTCTCCCGCTTCCCCCTACCCTCCCACCCCTCTGTGCGGCCGCATTGGTTTCGATACAAAATAGGCATGATACTCCATCTGAGCGCGTAATATTTGTCTTCCTTCATGGTTTTAGTCTTCTACTCCGCCATGAGATATAATCCAAATTTATATGAAACCATTTTGAGTACAACTTCTATCTATAAAACGAAAAATTATTGAAATCGATTGATAAGAAGCCGAGATATTGCCAAAATAATTTACCGATCGGGTATAACGGCATCGTCAATTGAGGAGTTATTTCCTCATATCTTCAAATTTATTCATCCGATCTTAGTGAAATTTTTATGGGACCACCCTGCAAGAAAACCTGGTCGATTAAAAAAAGAATTTTGAAAATCGGTTCACAATTGGCGGAGATATCTTATAACAAACACACAAAAAAAAAAAAAAAAAAAAAAACATACGCGTCGAATTGAGAACCTCCTCCTTTTTGAAGTCGGTTAAAAATAAGAGCAGTTTCTCTGACAAAGTAAGTTCAAGATAGGTACTAAAAGGTTTTTTATCGACCTGACGCTAGTGTCGAAAAAGTACAATTAATCAAGCTTCACCGGACTTAGTGATAATATTACAAGTTTTGTAGTGCATTAGTTATTTATTAATTTCTTACTTTTTATTGAATCGTAAAAGAAAAAGCTATGTTGCACAATGTTGTTTGAAACGTAAGATGGTTCGAAATGTAAATAATATTTTTATTTTCAGCCGAAGTCAACTGACAATGTTTTTGTAACCCGATATTGTATTAACGAAGCTCTTGGGCGTTTGTTTTTCTTTCAAACTGTGATTTTCATTCATCTACTCGTATTCTTTAGTTTTTTTTTCTTTGTCCGAACGCCGCCCGTTAGTTCTGCTGTACCTATCTATATACAGGGCGCGTCCCATGGCTATGCCACATGGAGGGAAAGTACCTTAAATATTGTAGGTAGAACATTTTACTGAAAGAAGACTTTATTTTATTTCTAAAAACTATTAAAACTGCATTCATACTTTTTTAAATAATTACATGGTTGAACCGGGAATCGAACCCGCTATACGAGAAAAAAAAATATCCTGTAGTTTTTCATACCGATCGAAAGGCTTCATTAAAAGGGTTATTTTTTGCTAAATAACATAGTGTCAGAAATAAAAGGAAGACTTATTGCTCTAGCTCTTATTGTGTCCCCACCGAAGGGGAATGCTTATCCATATTAATTAGATATATTTATAGGATGTTAGCGAAGGGAAATTTCTAAATGTGTATAGTTTTTGCATGTGAATGGCTTTTGGTCGTTCTGTTCATTGTGATGTTTATGAATGCGCCCGCCGCACGTGTGGCAACACTGGCAACGTGCGCCTGTCAAATGCACGACTTACGAATTCAGAGCCATGAAATTCGCACAACAATTCGGATACAAGAATTGGTACCTAGAGACTAGCAGAGGTGCAAACTCGAAATACTCGTATAAAGCAATTTTACGAGACTATTTGTTTACGCATCAGGATTTTATGTATTTACGAATAAGAAAAGCGTATTTACACGTCGTCGTTCCGTTTCGTAAGAAGTAGAGGCAACATATGGCTAATGATTTACGTAAACGTTTCTTTGCTCACCGAATCACAAAGACATCAAGAACTTCTCATTAGAGAAGGGCTTTTAGGGGTTGGGTGAGAACTTGTAAGTGTTGATATGGATCTGTGTATCTATGGATAGGTCTTCAAAAATGATATTGAGGTTTCTAATATCATTTTTTTTTCTAAACTGTATAGTTTGCGCGAGAGACACTTCCAAAGTGGTAAAATGTGTCCCCCCCTCTAAATCATAAAATAAGAGAATGATAAGCTAAAAAAAATATACGATGTACATTACCACGCCAACTTCCACCGAAAATTGGTTTGAACGAGATCTAGTAAGTAGTTTTTTTTTAATACGTCATAAATCGTAAACCGCAATTTACCTTTCACTATTATTAAAACATCGATCAAAGTTACAACGAACTACAAGAACTTTTATATTATGTTACTTGGCTGATACGGACGGAACCCTTCATGGGCGAGTCCGACTCGCAATTGGCCGCTTTTTAAAAATCTCAAACAAATTTAAAGAGAGCTAAATATTGAGAATTGAAGACAAAAACAAAACTAGCATAAAACATAGAAAATGTTGATTACTAACCAGAGTTTAATTTATAAAGAAGCAGAAGACAAGTTTTAAACGAAGGCAACACTTTGATAAATTGCGTTGAGAACGTTGTGAAAGAAGTGCTGCAAATTGTTTAAGTTGTTCTCTCTACCCGCCTTCGGGATAATTGTGCATTCCCTTTTTAAAACATAAGTAAATTATGTGGGTTACATTCATTTGTTTATTTGAAATTCTTAAAGGAAAGCTCGTTATGAGTGAACTACCAAAAAATATCTGATGAAGGTACATAAAGTAAATATTTTTTTGTTTTTTAAACGAAATACGTTTTAGACTGATAGACACGAACATTTTTATCGTTAAAAAAGTAGCAAGCGCGCGGTTGAAATGTGGATCTCTTAAGTACTTTTCGGGTAAAATACAACGTGTTTCATAAAGTACAGAAATAGCTAATATTTTTCATCACAGTGACTTAGTACGACATTCCCAACTCTAGTGGTCAGCTGTTATAATTTGACATCTGAGACATAGAGTGCCTACTTTCAGACTTGACAGCATTTGGTTAGGGGAGAGCGGGGCTAAAAGTTCCGATTTTTAGTTAACCTGAAAATTTGTTATGAAAACTTTAATTTAGTATTCATACAATGCGATCAAAATCAACTTACATATGTGACTTTGGTATTAAGATAGTTATTTGGGTAATATATTGAAAGTTTTTTTTTTAATGAATTTTTTTATGACTCGTGTCGGTAAGTAACAACATACCCCAAATTGGGGCAAGTTGTTAACAAGCCGGGGTAAATTGTTACCATATCTGTGAATGCTATTATCAGTAAAATAAAAAAACCATAACTGATTAAACCAAGCCTGTTTATGTAAGTGTTCATCAACAATATCGTACGAATCACTTTAAGCATAGGTAGATTAATAAAGTCTTGATTCTGCCTTCATCTGCAATGGGCCTAGTTCTTACATTATTGACACTGAACTATTCTTCTGACACAGAACGTGGATAAGAGTAACTGCCACAGCACATTAGACAATAATACCGCCTTTTAACAGACTTCCCCTTTTCTCTCCTTTTTTTCCTTTTCCTTGCTTTGTTTTATCCTTCACTTTTTTTTCTTCATTTTTAATATACACTTTCTTTTTCTTGTTCGGCTCTTCTGCTAAGGCTTATTTTTCTGGAGTTTCAATGACAACAGCGGACTTAAGAACTTAACTTTTCGGACTTAACTTTCTAAGACGTCTCTTATTTGTTCCACTCCTTCCACCACCAGGTACCACCTTCGGAAGAGGACTTACTGCTTCTGGAGAGAAAGGGACTTGATCTCAGAGTTGTTCTTCTATAACACCAGAATATGCAGGCAAATTAATATCCCTCGATGGCCCTGGCTCATCAATGATATGTCTTTCATCAGCACTAATATGTACAGTTACAGATATTTCGCCTGTTGAACTCTCCGACACTTCTTCTGAATTATTCGTGACAATGTCATCTGAAACGCCTAAAGCCACTGATGCGTTAATTATAGATAAAGGACGATCTGTAACATACGATCAAGCATAATCGTCTTGATTCTGAGTTCGGCTGGATAAATTGTTGTTTGGGTCTTGGAGAGACCATGAAGTCATGAATTTGACTTGGCGAGCCCTAGGGGGATGAGCATTGTATGGAGCTATGTGGTGGCCGTATACCGTGAATAAGATCCCTCATGTTTGACTTTAAACTGTAAAAACACAGGGGTCATAAGACAGTTTACGTTTATTTATGTGAGGCACTTCTAGAGGTAGAGCCTATCTAACAATTTCTGGGTTATTTCGTAGCCAATTATCCTAAATCTTTGCACAATAGTTTTTCAAAAGGTGTGTCCGCTCCAACGTACAATCAATTCTTGCATCAACTTATGTGACGCAGAACCTCGTGTTGATTTTCGAATATAAGTCCGCATGCTAAAAAGAAAAAGAAAAATATTAAATATGTTCTATTCTTGGTTTCCAATGGATTGGGGCAAGTTGTTCCGACGTCACAACGTGCCCCCGAAGAAAGGAACATCTAGCCCCAATTTCACCTTTTATTAAAACAGCAAAATTTAGGTTTGGTTACGAAACATACGTAATTTGCGCATAGTGTACCAAAACAGTAGATAAATCCTTACAATAAAACATAGAAACACTAAAAGCTAATTGTTATCATTCGTGAGATAGACCAAAAATACCAACTACGAAAATATTTACTCACGTGTACCAGCGGCGCACGAGGTGCTGTTCAGATGGTCCGAGCGCCACTGGCTGGTTCAAGGTAGGTGCCGTCGGTGCGCTGTGGCATTTCATTTTAGCAAGTGTTTATTCGATATTTTTATCTCTTTTCCTCGCGAAGTTATTTCAATCGGAACAACTTACCTCGGTAACTTTTAGCCCCGCTCTCCCCTACTCATTAATACCTACGTTTCCGAGAAGGGTTTAAAAAAAATTAATAGTTTAAATAAAAGCTGCTTTTAAAAACTCTAAGCGGTTCAACTTGGTTAAAGAATAAAAAAGTATGTTTTTCTTGGAATACTTTCATCGCTTTATAATTTTCGTAAAACATTTCGTTTTTGTTTCTGGATTTTGTCTTTCACAGGGAATAATACTAATATCCAACTTAATTTATGTAAAATATTCTTAATTAACCATAATAATCTACAAAATTTAAACGACGTGAAATGACATATCTGCAGAAATACATTGCCATTATTCTTTGCCAGTACCAGTGCTTCCGGGAATAATAGAGCTGGGTTCATACGATGAAAAAGAAATATTTTTAGTTAAAAAATGTTACTTTTTATCAAGTCAAAATGTTTTACTAGAGGTCTCATACTTGGTCAGTAGACTCCTTACAAGCAACCCTTTAACCTCTTTTAAGCTTTACGGGTATTTTTGTAACACCGTGTATAATGCGGTTTCTTGCTTCGTTTGTCATTAAGAAAACCGAGCTACTAAAGAAGAAGCTGATAATTAATGTTTGTGTAAAATCTGCTCCGCGTCGTTTTGTTTAACTGTCGTCGTCAAAGGGATTATATGCGGACGAGAAAAAGCTTTCTTTTCTTCTTTCTCCCTTTTGTCCTAGAATCGTATTTATTTATTCCAGTCCTTTGTTAACTTCTTAAATTTTAAACGAAACCGCCCACCCTGAATACAAGAAAGTAAAATGTGGGTGTGAACTAATTCAGCGATTCAAAACAAAAGGAAGATTATAATAAAATAAATATCAAAAACTACATGCAACAATATCAGTCTTTAACACATCGTGCTTTACTGTAAACTAATATAATAATTTTCATTACAATAAGAACAAAAACCAAACTTTAGTAACTGATCCATTTATGTATTTAATATCATAGCTACGTGATAGCTACGAATAGTAAATTATCTGCGTTCACAAAAAGTGAAAAATTAATGACTGTGATACGGAATTCGTTACCATATAGTAAGTAAGTAAGAAATCTTTATTAAAACTCTCATAAAAAACTGATTTGAGATCCGCGCACCTTAAGAAAAAATAAATATAATCAAAATGTTAAATTAACATATCATATGTCTATTCTGTTTAAAAGCGTAACGGCAAATTGATTTATATGTTAATTAAGATACAAAGTTCCGGTAAATGGTATCGAATGTTCGACTTGTTTTCTAATTGCTTAACGTTTTAGCAATGATTTTTATGGCTTTGCCCTCGATATTAACATATTCAAACGTTTTAGCAACACCAAGGCGAATATCAAGGATATTATTACGACATAATCGTGGTTCCAATACTTTCTTTCAAGCGATAAATATTGTGTTATGATAATGAACATAAGTAGTAAGTTGGCATATAGTATTTTTTAATTTTTAATACAATACAGTACAATACAAATATTCTTTATTGACACCAGTACACTGTAGACAGTAATAAATAGGACAGTTACAATTTTCATAAGTGTGAAACAATGAGCCAATAGGCGGCCTTATTGCTAAAGTAGCAATTTCATCCAGGCAACAACTTTTACGGTTTTTATATCAACATATACTTTTATTTAACCTCATCTTAATGATTTCACTCGAAACGCTTGTGTGTGAGCTTCATAAAGCTGAATCTTTTACAAATTATAAACTTGGAGTCGTTTGAAAGACTTTCTATTTATATATTATATTAAGTTACAGCTGTCTGTACAGCTGTCTGCCCGCGGCTACGCCCGCATTGTTTTTTTACTTTTCCGTGTACAGTTTCCTGTAGGAATGAGATATTTTCCCGTAGTAAAAAGTATCTAAGATGTTGACCGGGGATATAAGGTACCACCATACAAAATTTCATTCAAATCGGTCCAGTAGTTTCGGAGATTAGCCCGTACAAACAGACAAACAGAGAAACAAAAAAATGAAGAATATCTAGATATGATCTATATCACTTCTTACATTCCCCTGACTCGGTTTTCAGTTTTTTTTCTATGTACAGATTTTCGACCTCTACAGTTTTATTACATATAATAGATAACGCTACTTAGCTACTACCGTGCTACTACCGCACTTTACCGCAGACAATATCCGCCGCTATGTTAAAGGATAAAATGAAACAAACCCAGGAGAATTCTTCGGTTCACTGATTTTTCGTTGTTGTTTTATTGCATAGTAACTATTTACCAAAAGATGAATCGTTGTGAAATTCTTTGGGAGGAAGGCCTCCAGCAGTGGACGTCTTTTGGCTGAATGAAGATGACTATTCACACTAATTTCAGGGTAGGCTCGAGCCCCTCAGTGGGGAAATATATGAGCTCTTGACGAACTGTGATGATGACCATTAAATAGCTAAGCTTAAGGCGTGACACCAGGGGCTAGATGGAGTGACGATCTGCGAAATGTGGCTGGCAGCAGGTGGATGCGTGCGGCCGAAGATCGGGCCAAATGGCGCGCCTTGGGAGAGGCCTATGTCCAGCAGTGGACTGCCGCAGGCTGTTAATGATGATGAAGGCGTGACACCAGGGTTTGTGAGGCAGGTTAACATTAAAATCCACTCGATAACGCAGCAAGTAACCATTAAATCGCTGAAATAAGGGAGGCATAACCTCTAAGGGTCGGATCTCATACGCAAGTAGATAATGGTAAAGGGAAACGTGAGACCATGTGGACCGCCCATAAAGGTGTTATAAAATGAGGCAGGGCACCAATATCCGCGGTCAATATCCGACACAGTTTAGTGGCATAACGGTTACTGTGCGATGAAATATAAGCAGGATAGCTACTCCGAACCGGCATCGACACGGCCGTGTCGTTGTCAGGAGGAAATCCCTCTGAGGGACGAAGAGGAGCTGAAAGAGGGTCCAAAGAGGGTCATAGAAGAGCACCGAAGATAGCAGTGAGAGTGAAAACATAGACAATCTCATTGACCTCGCTGTTTTTTCTTACTCCATAGACGTAAACTTATTGTCAATCGTCAAAAAATATAAAAATATCGTATTGAAGCAATAATTGATGGAATGATTCAATTATTAGACAAACCATACTGCTCTATCCCTTGAAAGTGTAATATAAAGTATATTTATAGTGTATTGTGTCCTAAGGAAGTGAGGAAGATTTTCCGCTGTTGTTTAATGCTACACGTGATAAAAAAGGAACCCTGCTGCCCATATCTGGCATAGTATCAGTATTTCATAAGCATGGGGCACCTTTCAGAATATTTAAGTACACATAATGAACTTTCTTTTTCAAGTCCGGTGAAGCTTGAATGTTCGTACCATTTCGACACAAGACCTGAGGTCAATTAAAAAAAAAAGTACTTTCTTTTTAAATAACTCCTAACTTTTTAGAAATCAGATATTATTAGCCCCATCAATTATTATTGATGGGGCTAATAATATCTGTATACTGTATATTTACAGTGGAGACATGAGTACTTGAAAATCCAGATGGACCCACTAGTGGAACCTAGCGGTGGAACCAACCGTCCGAAACGAATTTTATGTGTGTAGGTTAGGTAGGTACCAGTTATGTTTTTTTAAACAGAATCTGACCTTAACCGACCAAGGGAATAAATTCAATTTTTTATACACGTAAAATCAAGGTATATGATTGCCTTTCGCAATTTCGCAAGTTCGCAAAAGGGCAGATTCTCAAAAAGACAGATTCTCATAAGGACAGATGCTCATAAAGACGGAAATATCTGTATATAGCCTGACCAAAGAAATAAGAAACCTCGCCATATTGCGGAATTTCAATGGAACTAATATAATAATAGAAATTGTTGCCATAAACATAAAAATATACACGTGGCGCCCCCCGAGTAGCTTTCTTATTTCTTGGGTCAGGCTTTGCCTACCTTTACATACTAAATCAGATTAAGAACAAAACAAGAACAAGTGTAATGTTGAATAGTATATAATATTATACCAGTTATAATTTTAACAAGTAAATAGATACAACAACAATAATCTTGTACAAAAAGACCGCCCTGTTTCAGTGTTAAGATTAGTATTTTAAATGAGATTATATAGTAAAGTAACAGATTTTTTTCTATTTCTCATGATACGAATATTATCTATTCAATATAATTACCACCACCAGACACCACATAAAACGTTGCTTTATGCGATGTACATGTCCTTTGAAAGTACTTCGATAAAAGTTTAACTTTTTTAAATAAAATCTGAAAAAAAAAAGGAAAGTATCAGATAAGATTGATGAGCAGACAAACTAAGCATGTCTGTTTACCATTATCACTGTACATACAAAATTTAAGAGCGAGGCACTTGTCCGTGAAGTAATCACCACCTCTCTCTGTCCATAGCCAGCTTCTTGACTTCCTGGTACGACATAACCTCAACTTTTTCCTTTACTTCATCTAAAAATGAACGTCTTAATCTTCTACGTCCTCTTCTGCCTGAAGCTGCAAAGAGCGCAGATTTACCTCAATTCAATACTATTTCTTCCTGGCGCTTTTTTATTGTTGAAATATTTAACAAATAAATATTTAATGGTTATAAATAAATGTCATAAACATCATTTGACAGACAAGAGGCTGAAAAGAGTTCCATTATTCCTCTTTTAATATGGGAGAACCTCCGCCACAGATGATTAAAATCAGGGATCCTTTCAACAATTAGTGAAAGCCAGATCATGATTACACTTAAAATCTTGTTTAGTTTATTAAACAACTAGCTTTTTTAATTAATGCAGATTAGGCACATACTTTGGTTCAAATAACAGCGAATGACAGTTTATAATTATTAATATAAAAGAATAATAAAAAAAATGGTTTCAGTTTAATTTTGAATATGATGGACCCAATTCCAGTGCGGCCGTTAAAATGTCTAATTTTAATTAGGTGTCGCTAAACCACTTTGCAATTCTACGCAAACTGTCAAATTCAACTGACATTGCTAATTTTAATCTGACGTTCCTTATTTTAGACAACCATAGACAATTAATAATAATTCAACTTAGCTTTAGTTGGCCAAACGCAATTCTATGCATGCCATTTTTACGCGAAAAATCGCTAACCTGATTAATCTTAGCGGCGATTAAAATGGTCCCGTTTAACCTCAAAATCTTGATAAAATACTGCCATTTTTGTGAAAATTGTGAAGAATGACTATTATTACCTTTACAATTTTGGAAATTCAGACGGAATGGATGACAAATTTGTGTTTACAGTTAGTTGTATCGGAAAAAATATACAATTGGGTTGCTTATGAGATGATTTCATATCAATATGTAAAATTTTGTAGAAATAGGAAGAAACATAGGTATGGTACAGTAAGCAGCACTTGCGGCTGGACACTCGCAATACAAAACTCGCTTCTACTGGTATAGTACGGTAATAACGGCGGTCTCAAGGTCAACATGTCCAGCCGCATGTGCTGCTTACTGTACATTCAAGTTCATGTTATGTTGAACACTTTGGATTTTGCAGCGTTCAAAAAGGGAGAGAATCGCGATGCGTGGGTTCAGTATGACTTGACCTGCTCTTGACTGTACTATTCCTGCTTATTTACTATATTTCAAGATGTACAGGAACCAGCACACGCGGCTGGATATTTGCTCAGTAATATTCGCCTTTACTGTTACCTACGTAATAACGGCGTTCCTAAGTTCAAAGTGTCCACCTACACGTGTTGGCTACTGTACTTCTACTTATTATGAATTGACACAAATAAAAACTTCCTTAAGGATTTTTTTACAAATTCTGATAATTTTTATAAACATGATTAGGTTGTATTGCAAGGATACAATTTGCCTTTCTCATAAAAATAACATCAAAAAACAACAACTTGAACTCAACTTAGACAATTTAGCAAGTCGCTTAAACCCCGTTAAATTTAGTTGGCCTGGCTCCGTAGAATAGTACTTGTGGATATAACCAACTTAAACTCGTTAAATTTTAGACATTTTAATTTTAAGTTATTTAGACGGTGGACGCGTGGAATTGAGACCATTGATACAATCTTCTTGTTGTCGTCGGGAGATACTTTCTTACGATATATTCCCAAATTAAACAGAACCATGTGTCTAAAACATAGATACGCAATTGACTCAAACTCTGAGTGTGTCTCTGCAGTCCTCTGAAATCTCCTGTCAGTGGCTGACAGGAGATTTGAGAGGGGGAGGACAAGGCCATGGACTAGTTTTTATATTTTTATATTTTTGAACCGGAAATCGACTGACAGAAGTTTGATGGAATTTATTCGATAATTCAGGCAAATTTTACAATAATACCTATACTGTTTTAACTTATTTAAAACTTTGAACGGTACATTGACTTTTTTGTCTTTAATAAAATATTTATCGCAACATTTAAGTCCATAACAAGATGATTCAGAAATCAAACCTCCATATTGAAGATCTTAAATATAATTTCTGTGTCATAGATTATGATATAGCATCAACTGGCAGACAACGTCATACAATATTTATTTACTTTCTGATACAAAAACATAAATATTGAATTGATACTTTTAAGCCATAATTATAATTAAATTGCAATAATTGTTACACATAAGTTTAATATCATCAAAAAGAATCACAATACGGGAAGTTCAAACTAAAAATAACAACAACAGCTGAAAATAATGAAGCATTTCTAATGTCTTTGCTCAAAGCCTAAAGCGTTTGGAACTATATGAAATAATTTATTCATTTAACCATTATTGTACATAAAAAAGAATAGGACACAACAGGTACCGCAGTTTATATCCAAGGAAATGTCTTACAGCAGACCAAGGAAGCAAGAGAGAAGTAAACACAGAAAAGCGAAACAGATGTGCACAATATACTCGTATACGGCTTAAAATAACTGTTTGATAGTTTTATACAAGGACGACGTTAAAATTGTAATTGATTTGATACGTATTGTTTGTTTGCCTGTGAAAGAAAGACTGTGTAAAACCTTAGTTTAAATATATTTATATCACTAATTTAAAATGCCAATGTATATTTGTTTCGTATAGCTTTGTTATTGTAATTAAAGTACGAGTATTAATAAATCACTCTCGTTAGTTTTATTTCATTAAGTCTACGAAGGGTATTTTCGAACTGTAATGAAAAAAAAAAATTTTAATAGAATTCTCGAGACAGTTTATAAAGTAGGTAAAAATAGGCCAGGCCTTTTTCTTACGGATATTTCTTTAAGAAAAATCATACTAAATTATATATATTATTATAAAGTGGAAAGATTCGTATTTGTGTGTGTGTGTGTGCTTGCGTGTGTGTGTGTGCGTGTATGCTTGTAATGTATAAACTCAAAAACTACTGAACCGATTTCGAAAATTCTTTCACCATTACAAAGCTACATTCACCCTAAGTAACATAGGCTACCTTTTACCCCGGGAAAATGCCTCATTTCCACGGAAAAGATGTAAACGCGGGCGGAGCCGCGGCGGAAAGCTAGTTCATTAATAATGATTAAGATCTTTAGGAGAAGTCACGTATATTCAGTTTAAATAGTTTCAAGTAAAATATTGCACGAAACCTAAATATTTTATGAGATATTAACATTTATAATGTCGTTAGTGGCACGGATTATGGCAGTTTGTAAGACTCATTTTTCTGCGGTCACGCTGCACATAATACTGGATTTTTTTATACAATATTCATTTTATACGTTAAATATATCCTCTATTTTCAAAAACAGTCATCACTTTTAAGTATTATTCATTTTTAAATTAAGGAGACTTATCTCTCGACACGGCTTATAGTGACAGTTTCGAAATCAGCTAAAATTTGCTAGGCCTTTTTCTTACAGATATATCTTCAAAACTATTTCATGAATTAGATCAAAATTTTAAAGAGATGTCACGTATACTTTTAAGTTTTAGTATCAAGTACAATATTACTTCAGACTTGAATAATTTTAAAGATATTAACATTATATGTCGATGGTGACACGGATTATAGTAGTTTGGTAGACTCGTTTTCCTTCGATCACGGTGCCAAAACTACAAAACTTTTAGATACAATTTTTGTTTACCACGTAAAATATATCCCGTATTTTTAATATCAGTCATTAGTTTTAGTATTATTCAAGTTTTTCAATGAAGGAGATGAATCTATCGACACAGCTTGTGAAGTCTGCAGAGACAGAGGTTGAAATTTGCGAGACCTTTTTTCTAACGGATATTATGAGAAGACGGCTTTATAAAAAGATCTCATTTTTTGTAAACATGTGTCATATATCCTGTAGTTTTAGTATCAGTCATCAGTTTAAGGTAATATTATATATTTGAAGAGAAATCGGTCCCGACGACAAAGCCACGGCACCAATTTTGGTGCCGTGGGTTTGTCGTCCATTTTTTTTTAATTTAACTTCAAAATCAATTTGTCGATCGTGACATGAGACTTCAGAGGGGCAAAATTTGGGCGCGAAACAGAAAGAAGACCACCGGAAACCTCCTGAAATGTCGTTAAATAAGGACAGAAAAATGTATGACGTCAATATATCTCTGAAAGGTATAGTTTTTAAAACATTAAATCTCCACAGATTATCGAATCAATTGCTATAACTTTTACACAACCACCCATCAACATATGACTAGAAGCAATGTTTCAGTGTAATAGTGTTATTGTGTCATTTTATATCGTCATGTCTTTTAGTGCATACTCCTTAGCAATGTTCGCTTTGGTCAGAGGGTGCGTGTCAAAGTTTATTTCAGAAAATGACATTGGCATGTTTACAAAAAAGAAACCTCAGTAGACCTCTTGAAATCCTCAATGAACCTCTTGAAATCCTCAATGGCCCTCAGTTACCTCACAACTGGACCTCTCCCTCCGACAAACCTCTTGACAACGACACGGCCGTGTCGATGAACGCCTCGGAGTAGGCCTACAGCACTGTTGAGCTACATTATAATTTATCAGCGATTATTTATACGTTTTTTTTACTTACGACTATCTAGATAAATACCTGTTTTTACTTTTTATTCTTGTTCTGCTTTCCTGTCAAAATGGCTGAACAGGTTTAAGGCAAAACTAAGCTTTAACCAAAACCGTTGCCATGTTTCCTTGGTTTAGTCGTTCTAGTTAGCGCGATCGGGGCCTATAACTTACCGAATTGTTATATGTATTTAAAAAAGCCTTTTAGGAAAAAAAATATTTATATAATTATGCATATTGTGACTAATTCTAAGAATATTGGTGTGTTTGGGGCGCAATTGTTAGTGTAAATTATTATTGTTACTGCAAGAACAATGTACAGTAGCGAGCACATGCGGCTGGACATATTGACCTTGAGAGCGCCCGTATTCCGTAGTGGTAACCGGGTGAATTTCGTAGTGAGAATGTCCAACCGCATGTGCTGGTTTTTAGGGTTCCGTAGCCAAATGGCAAAAAACGGAACCCTTATAGATTCGTTATGTCTGTCTGTCTGTCTGTCCGTCCGTATGTCACAGCCACTTTATTTCGAAACTATAATACCTAATACTGTTGAAACTTGGTAAGTAGATGTATTCTGTGAACCGCATTGACCGCAACCGCAAAAATAGAAAAAGAACAATAAATTTAGGGGGTCCCCATACATAGAACTGAAACTAAAAAAAAATTTTTTCATCAAACCCATACGTGTCGGGTATCTATGGATAGGTCTTCAAAATGATATTTAGGTTCCTAATAATATTTTTTTCTAAACTGAATAGTTTGCGCGAGAGACGCTTCCAAAGTGGAAAAATGTGTGTCCCCCCCCTCTAACTTCTAAAATAAGAGAATGATAAAACTAAAAAATATATATGATGTGCATTACCATGAAAACTTCCAACGAAAATTGGTTTGAACGAGATCTAGTAAGTAGTTTTATTTTAATACGTCATAAATCGAAAACCGCTATTTACCTTTCACTATTATTAAAACATCGATCAAAGTCACAACGAACTACAAAAACTTTTATATTATGTTACTGGCTGCTATGGAACCCTTCATGGGCGATTCCGACTCGCACTTGGCCGCTTTTTTGTACTTAGTTCGATTTATTTGCTAGGGAGGTATATTATTTATTATTATTATTATATGTCGTTACGATTGCCTTTAAGTGTTTTAAAGTTCGTTACATTTACTAGATTAATTTGTAGGTTTATAATTGTGGAAAATGTTAAAGGTGGTGTGGGCGGGTGTCAGCTTATGTTAACTAGGTGGATGGTTTTGAGTTTCATTTAATATCAAATGTCAGCCATTATTACAATCAATATTCAAAAAGCACTAACTTATTATTTCATCTTTGTTTCAGGTAATATAAGCATAACCCAATAACTAACATAAGAAGTAAGTGTGAATCATCATTTCAGCTCAAAAGTAGGTGGATGACCTTACAACTTACTCAATGAAAAGTGTATCAGAGATATACAAAACTGATATCGAAGTAACAGCTCCTTGTAAAGCCAACTGTCGCCAACACGGACCACAGCGCCAACGGAATTTGCAAATCGGGCTTTGTACGTACTCTACACCACAAGTATAGGTAAATAGTAGTAAAATTTCTCAGCTAAATGTGATAATATGATTAACAGAACGATTTTAACAACTTTAAAAATATTTATTGCTGTTAATGTTGAGAACATTACTTATATAAAATGCAAAGAAATATAACATTTGGACCAAATTGTGTAGGAATGTACCTACTTCGATGTGTAACATAATTCAGCTAATATGACTTCATTTATACTTTCACTTGTAGATGTAACAATTCGGGTATTATAGACATAAATATCGTTTGGTTTTTTTAAAGAAAATACCTCTATCACGGGGTGGGTTAACCTCAAATCCAACCAACCAACAAAGCAAAAAAAAGGCAAAGCGAGCACATTTTTAGACTCCTTCAACATCAAATTTAGGGCTAAAGGACGCTTGATTGATATTATACCTAACTGAGCGCTTAATATTAGGTTACATTGGTCCTTTTCAGCAAAACCGTAATTAATCTTTCTGTCCCGCTAATGTCAATCAGAGTACAATTAATCCTCTTACTAGTCTAGCTACGTACGTACATAAAGGTGATAGGTATGTACCTATATATACTTTTTTAAATTAACCTACGTATGTGATCTTAAAATTCAACCTATCAAGCTTCACCGAACTTGCAGGGGAGCGGAAGGCTCTACTCCAGAGTAATCATATAAAGTAAACGCAAAAATTATGTTTATTATGGTATGTTTTGTTTGTGCGGTATTAGCAAAAATTCTGTTTTTTCCCTAAAAATAAAAGTTCTAGATAAAATAAAAACGTTATAAAAACTTTTTCTGTACCGGAAAATGTAGCATCCGCGCTTTTCATTTTATTTGCCCACGGGTTCTATGAAAAATATATCTATCCATCGTAGGCACGTGCTAGACATAATGGCCTTGGTTTAAGATATAATCTCACAGATGTGGGAAAGCACATTTTCTTACATATTTATTGCTTTCCGTTTTCGTTCCTCGATAATTTAATTTATTTAGAAAAAAATATTTTATAATCATTTACTTTAGTATTCGTAGCATTTTTTTTTAAAAAAACGATGTTTTTAAATACATATACATACATATACATGTGCGATTCGCAATTAGAACAAATGAAAAATCAAAATGTTCTGAAAGTGGTTTGAAAAAAAAGGACAGTTTTGTTAAAATGTAGGTTTAAGTAATATCAATTTAAAGCTGTACTTATTATATGTATGTATGAGTAGGGCTTGATTAGGGGCCATGGATTTAATAAGGTACTGGTTGTATGATAGTACGTGTGGGTTTCGAGGGTAAACTACCTCACAAACCCAGATGCCAGCCGCCTATGGCTTCTGACATGACTCATGTAACGACTACATCCGTATATAACCTGGACCAACAGCTTTACGTGCCTTCCGAAGCACGGAATCATCTTCCTTTTCGGACAATCAGGTGATTCATCCTGCAATGTCCTAACCAAACTGGGAAAAGTATCAAAAGTATTTTTTTTCCCCACCGGGATTCGAACCCGAAACCTCCGTAACGTCAAAGTAGGGCATATTAAAGGCTAGTAGTCACAGGACACGAGACTAATTATGTACAGGGTGCTCTGGAGCGCAAACCCCCCGGCGATATGTTCGGTCTGTAGCAAATTGGACGCCCGCTGATTTCCGCCCGCAAATGAGATTTTGGACACGAGCCGATTTACAGATAGCAATTAACTAACTCGGCCAATCGGTGATACGATACCACTTCCTGTATATGTTCGAAACCATTAATCACTAGGAGAAAAGCGAAACACTTTAGCACAGGGCGGGGACACTTTATAGGTCGAACGCGATTTGAAATTTTATAAGACAACTGCCACATGTAAATGATATCAATGGAAAATAGTATTTATGCTTCATTCACCTCCTCCACCAGTCGCCCACCTCTAGTTTCTCGGCGCG
The DNA here is from genome assembly GCA_948473455.1 of Teleiodes luculella. Lineage (NCBI taxonomy): Eukaryota > Metazoa > Arthropoda > Insecta > Lepidoptera > Gelechiidae > Teleiodes > Teleiodes luculella. Next base: position 6,925,022 of record OX419601.1, on the reverse strand, counting down.
GCGGAGTCCGGCGGCACCTGCGGGGTGCGGGCGGGGAACTGTTTTGGTGCGGGGAGGTGAATTCCCGTTTTATACGATTAGTACTATTAAATACTTCTGTACTATGAGCTTGTGCTATGTGCTTTTCAAATGATCATTCAAACACTACTAATTCATTTTTGACTCGATTTAGTATGTCTTTACTGCATGTTATTATAATTATTTTCATGGTTGATTTACATAGGTAACTAATTAATTAGATTCTCGTACGTCATTTGATTTTAAAAACGTAATTTGACACATCTTTAGTCTAAATAGATTTATGAACTTGAGTTTTCCGATATTAGAGAAAAGTTATAACGTGTAATATTTATTTCATGAGGTTAGGTTAGGCGGTCGGATTCGTGATGAGCCGTGAAAAGGGTTTTTTTTTTCGATTATGTATCAGTTAGAACCAAAGAAATATTCTAATAAACAAGCGATATTCCTGAAATTGTTCCGTTTTTACTAAATTTCAGCTAAACGGACATGGACTATATTTAGTTAATAGATCACACATAGGTAGGTACACGTAAGCCACCTTTGACTTTCAGGTTAAAGAACAAGATTGTATACATCATCGTCCGGATCTTAATCAAAAACCTAGTTTTTAGGTCAAACTCAGATTTTATCATAAACCTGCGAAATATATGAAACGGCTGTACTAAATTCTAATATAAAAACTATATTTAAATATTAAAAAAAAGTAGTTTAATTTTTTTTTGTATGAAGTTCCCCTAAATATTAGGTCGTATCTAAAAATAATGTATTTTCATATTTATAACGGAATTTAAAAGCTACGTTGAAGAAAATTTATGGATGCTTACTTACTTCTTTAGCGTATGGGTTTCGAGGTTAACCTACCTCACAAACACCCTGCTGTCAGAATCATCGAGCCGCATAAGGCTTCTGACATGGCTCATGTAACGACTACATCCACAGATAGTAACCGGGACCAACGGCTTTACGTGCGTTCCGAAGCACGGAATCATCTTTCTTTTCGGACAATCAGGTCGGCAATGTCCTAACCAAACCGGGGAAAGTCTCACAAAGTGATATTTGTTCGACGAGTACCCACCAGTTTAAATGTATTAATTAAAACTAGCTTAAATATATGCTCCCCTTCTAAAATCGAGTTTTCCTGCAGTAAAAATGTGGTACACTTACTATCTGCACTCCTCATAAAAATCTTGAAAGATTAAACTATTAGAATAGGTAGATAACTCAGCTTTAAATAAGGAACACATGGAATTTAAATATAAAGTACTTTATTAAGATTTTACAAGAACAATTAAATGCACAAGTGATATAGCAGTAGATCTCAATGTAGGTATATATAGATATTTACATAACTTGGTAAAGATGTCGAATGCAGACTTCTCCAGGGAGGCAAGTGTTCTGGTCTGGTCCACGTCTCGATCGCAAGAGAGCGACCACCGGTCCTCGTTAGCCCTCCTGATCTTTGGTGGCGATTTTTAGAACTATTTCATTCGACCAATCAGCATCCATGGCCAGTTTTTGGCGGCAACTCAATCAGTGTTGCCAGTCGAAAGAGACGACAACATTCGGCCGTCCTGCTCACGCATTCGTCCCTGGATGCGTCGTCATTAGGTGAAGGTAGACGGAACTTCTGTAAATAATCAAATATTTAATAACTCATATTTTTACATTAATCAAATATCTATCCTGTCGTAAATTGAAGTAACATTGATGTCATCTTTATCAATGTCACCTTATGAATTGCAAAAAAAAAGATGTACATGATCAGCATTTTCTTACTGGAACCATGACTTAAATCAAGCGATGTACAAATCACTGACCGTATATCGTCATGTCCCTTTAGCAGTGTTCATCACAGATTTCTGCTATGTACATTCGATACTGAACAAATACATCTCTCAAACAACTAGGCAACTATTTTATTATTCAATTATAATCTAAGCAATCATATTTAAATGTTACCTGACAACATTTGGCCCGTTTATTTATGCTCATCTTCGAAATGGATCCACGGCTTCATGTTCTCAGCGCATGAAACGCCACAATATCGCTTTGTTGTTCTTTCGGCGCCTCTCATATCAGTAACCTTGTATCTGTCTTTACCAAGAATTTCTGTGACCTGAAATGGACCTTTAAATAATGGCAATAATTTTGTGCTTTGACCGTCATTCGACTGACTTGGAATTTTAAGTACAACTAAGTCACCAACATTGTACAATGGTGCATCCTTTCTTTTCGCATCAAATGCAATTTTTTGTCGTTCCGCATTTTTCTTAATATTGTCATCAACCATTTTTCTCAAAGCCGTCATATCAATTTGAGTTTCAACACTGTCATCGTCAGTGATCCCTTCCTTATTCATTTGAATTCGGTACCCAAAAAATACCTCACTAGGAACAGCTGTAGTGGTTTTGTTGATCGTGCTGTTTATGCCTTGTTGGATTGTCGTTATATGTTCGTCCCATTTGTTATTCTCAGTGTCCGCTCCTAAACTTCTTAACGCATCTAAAATTGTCCTATTATATCGTTCTACCTGGCCGTTTGAACGTGGTACAGCGGTAGCAATTACATGAGTCCTAATAGCCAAATCCTTGCAATAGTTATTAAATAATTTTGAAGTGAACGCACTACCCGCATCACTAATTAAACGCTTTGGGTTGCCAAAAATCTTAAATATCTTATTTAGTTCATTTATGACCACTTTTGCCTTTGTACTCTTTACAGCCGAAATAAATACAAATTTGGTGAAAGAATCTACTAAAACCAATAAATAATTATTATTTCTAACAGTCTTTACAAATGGTCCTAAATGATCTAAGTGAAGTGTGTGAAATGGTCTCGCGTATTTAGGGATGGGATAAAGTTTACCAGGTTTTTTACCATGAATAGATTTATTATAGATACAATTGATACAGTTATTTATATACTTTTTAACAGTTTTCCTTAAGCGAGGAAACCAGTATTTTGAACGTATACGTTCAACAGTTTTGTCTATGGCAAAATGTCCTACGTCATCATGGTTTAAACGAATGATCTGCCACACGCAATTCTTAGGAACTACCCACCGTCTACCATATTCAGTACTGCGATACACTTTATTACCCAGTAATTCATATTCATTAAATATTTTTCTGTTCAGCTCTGCCTCGCCTGATTCTAGCATTTCACGTATACAACAAATTGATGGATCTTGCAATTGAACTGAAAGGAGCCAATCACCCTCTGCGATAGAAATAGTCATCACATTACTCTCACTATTTGGTTCAACGTTAATTAACTCCGAATTATTTTTATTACTCAACAAATCATCCTGAATTGGGTTCCGACTTAGGGCGTCGACGTGTTGCATTTGAGATCCCGCTCTGTGCACAATGTCAAACGTGAACTCTTGAGTTTGTAAAACCCATCTACCAATGCGCGGTACAATTTCTTTTTTTGTCAATGTATGACGAACTGCATTGCAATCTGTGGTGATTTGAAAACTGGTACCTATCAAGTAATGTCGAAATTTTTGTAACCCTGTCACTATCGCTAATAATTCGAGTTCAAACGAGTGGTATTTTTTTTCCTCATCTGTGGTCTGTCTGCTATAAAAATACACAGGTTTTTCTCCTTTATCTGTAGTTTGTGATAATATGCATGCTAACCCGTCACGACTGGCGTCAGTATATAGATTTATAGGCAACTTCGGATTAAAAATATTCAATACTGCGTTGTCAATCAATGCTCTTTTAACTTCCGTCATAGCCTGCTCTTGTTGTGAACCCCAGCGCCAAACAACATTCTTTTTTAACAACTGTGTCAGTGGTTTGCAAATAAGTGCACAATTTTTTATGAACTTTCTAAAATAATTAATTAATCCTAGAAACTGACGTAACTGATGTACTGTCTTTGGCGCCGGAAATTCAGTTATAGCTTTTATCTTACGAGCACTGGGGCGTATACCGGATTCTGAAATTTCATAGCCTAAAAAGGAAATTTGTTTTTGGAAAAATGTACATTTATCTAGGTTAATTGTAAGGCCGTTTTTTTGTAGGAGATCTAGCACCTCCTCTAGACAATTAATATTTTCGTCAAATGTTTCTGTCGCTATTAATAGGTCATCCATATAACAGATTACTTTACCAAACCTTAAATTGCCCAAAACAGTGTCCATGAGCCTTTGAAAAACTGCGGGACCATTACACAAGCCAAACGGCATACGAACAAATTCAAAATGTCCGTCTGGGGTTATGAACGCGGTTTTGGGCACATCTTCCGCCTTGATTGGAATTTGGTGATAGCCGCTCTTTAGATCTAAAGATGTGTAATATTGGCAGCCCTTGAGACGATCAATTAAGTCCTCAATAAGCGGCATTGGGTATTTTTCTTTCTTTGTGATTTTATTAAGTTGCCTATAATCCACACACAAACGTTTTGAACCAGACGATTTATTCACTAAAAGTGCTGGACTAGCGTAAGGTGAATGACTATGTTGAATGATTCCTGACTTCATTAACTCGTCTGTCATTTCCCTCATTATAGTTCGTTCGGATTCAGCCATTCTGTATGGGCGCTGACAGACTGGTTTGGTCGATATCAATTCTATACTCAACTCGACACATTCAGTTTTTCCCAAACTAGATAAATCCGTTGAAACACAATGAGGGTACTTCGAAAAAATTTTAGTCAATAACAGTTCATGATCACTAGGTAGATTTTTAAGATGTTTATTTATATTCAAAACTTCGTGTTGTTGAACAGGTTGAAAAGTTAAAGTGTCACCTATACGTACATACATTATTGTTTCTGCCTCTGTAAAATCACGACCTATCAAAACTTTACAGCCCGTTAAAGAATCAACGATATAAAAGGTAATTTCCATCTCAACTGCATCTACTTTTATGGGGACAGAAATGGCTTCAGTGACAATTGCGACACTTTCTTTTGTAAAGCCAACTAAATTGACAGGCGTACTTAATTTACTTGGCTTAAGTTCTAACGTCTTTACAAGATCAGTCGTAAGTAACGAGCAGTCGCTACCCATGTCAATAAAGGCTTCACATTCAATTCCTGCCAAGTGAACCATCTTAATAAACTTCTGTTTATTACATGACGTGATCATCTTCACTTCAGCATCCCTCTCGACTTTCGTTTTCGTTCTTAGCTTCGTTCTACACGCGGCCTCCAGGTGACCAATTTTGTTACAAGAAGTGCATCGAATTGGATCTTGAACTGGACAATTATTTCGACGGTGCCCGGACTCACCGCACCGGTAACATGTAAAGTTTTGTGACGTGCTAGCACTATTCGTAACGTCTGTTTTAGAATTATTATCACTTGAAACTTTTGAATTTTCACCCGGAGGTACTGAGTGAATCTGTCGAGAGGGAAGTTGTTTTGACGATGAAGACGTCCTGTTTTGATAATTCATTTTGTCAGAATTGGTGTTATATTTGCCATGTAAAAAGGCGGCCAAATCTTCGCACAATTTAAAGTTCCCTGCTTGAGCGGCAGTGCTAATACTAGAATCACCAATTGAGCCAACAATCACCGAAATAATATCACGTTCACGAAATTGTAACTGCAAACGGTCAATACGCGCTTTCTGGTCAAAGTAAAACTCATACAAAGACTGATTCGGTCCCGGTTTAGCATCTACCAACTGTCTAAGCAACGAGTACATGTCGCGTTTTGTTTGGAAGGTATCCGACAGTGTATTACGCCACTGTTTCCATTTCCACGATGTCCACCTAGTCTCATTTTTTTGAAAGGAATCTAACCACGTTTTGGCAGTGTTGCGAAGTTTTTGTAACGCTTGATATTTTGTCATATTACCCGACCAACCGAAAGCACGTGCATTTGCATCTACCACATTTAGCCACATATCGATATTATCTACCAATGGGTCGAATTCTGGGATCACTGAAGATAAGACAATATTTTGACTCACGGTTGGCGACTTCTTACGACGGCGTTTTCTTCTCCGATCGTCATTACTGCTACTGCTCGTAGTACTTGACGACGTGCTGGAGCTTGACGATTCAGATGAACTCGAACTTGTAGACGGATGTCTTCTGCGGCGAGATGCTCGAGACTTCCTTTTCCGACCACGTGGCATATCGTGGGCTTGGAGTGTAGATCGCACTTCTGATGAAAGATTAAACTATTAGAATAGGTAGATAACTCAGCTTTAAATAAGGAACACATGGAATTTAAATATAAAGTACTTTATTAAGATTTTACAAGAACAATTAAATGCACAAGTGATATAGCAGTAGATCTCAATGTAGGTATATATAGATATTTACATAACTTGGTAAAGATGTCGAATGCAGACTTCTCCAGGGAGGCAAGTGTTCTGGTCTGGTCCACGTCTCGATCGCAAGAGAGCGACCACCGGTCCTCGTTAGCCCTCCTGATCTTTGGTGGCGATTTTTAGAACTATTTCATTCGACCAATCAGCATCCATGGCCAGTTTTTGGCGGCAACTCAATCAGTGTTGCCAGTCGAAAGAGACGACAACAATCTGTGGTATTATAACGAATACTTTGGTGCCAACAAAAACACGTAGGGCGTTTATAAAATTACAATGATAAAATTAAACATAATAATATATGGCACGACTATAGTGGTAGTTTGCACGTAGTGACAACATAAAATCGCACTTTGCCCTTAACTTTTTGAAACAAGTTGGTGGATTTAATAAACTTTACTGCACCCGAAGGGCGACCTCTCCCAAGTAAGTGGAAACTTCTCAAATTTTTTGTGTACGTGAGTTTTGCCCTCAAATGTGCTGTGGACATTTATTTTGTGATGTTTGTGTTACACAACTATTTTGTATTTCACCGTGTATTGAACCAAATCAAATGTGATAAATAGTAAGCATATAGATAGGTAATAAAAATATTTCTTTAATTTCTCTCCTACCTAATGCTTGTTTATCGTGTGGGTTCCGAGATTTAACTACCCCACAAATCCTGGTGTCGGAATTATTGAGCCGCCTATAATATAACGATTACATTCGTAGATATTATCCGAGACCAACGGCTCTAAGTGCCTCACGTAGCACGGAATAATCTTTTTTTTCGGACATCAGGCAAAAGGGGAAAAGTCTCACAAAGTGATATTTGTTTGACAAGTGCTTCCCGGGAAATTTCGGCGGTACCGGCTCCGTAAAGTGAGGCGCACGTTTGATTCATAGATAAAAAAATGTTCCGTAGCAAAGAAAAAACTACATCTGCGGTTTTACCACAGACGCTGTTCATAATCCCTACAATAAATACAATATTATTTATTGACAAAAGACACAGCATAAAGAAAATAATACAGAACCAAACAGAAGAGTCACAAGGCGGCCTTATTGCTAAGGTAGAAATTTCTACCAGGCTCCCTTCGGCATTGCAATCTAATTATTCCAAGATAGTACTATTGAACTTAGTAATGTTACGAACCTAGTAATGTACTGGCATGTTAAAAAAAAAGGTATAAAAAAGACATATCGTCGTCTGCCTTGTTAACAAACGCGTTTCTTTGAACGAGCCGCGGCAGTCGTAACTTTCGTCCAATAACATGTATCTACTTGGAAAATAAATGGTAACAGCGCTGTTTTACGCGAGTACTAACTTACGCCTCACGTCCTTTTACTGCTTCGTCCGCCTTAAGAGAATGCTATTGCGTGTTTGATTTAGCTTTCATTGATCCGAACAGTGGTCCTGATACGTGCTAAACGATATTTAAAGGTTTATGGGCGGAAGGCGGGCACATCCTTATAAAAGCAACCACCGGAACTAAAAAGGCGTCTTTTGAAACTGAGGCTTTTTGTCTGCTGAAACACAAGTCATCAACACATTCTAGGTCACTAGCGATGAAAACTAGTGTGAATAGTATCTAAACTGAAAAAAAAAAGTAAAAAAAAGCTACAAGACCATTAATTTTAGAAAATTAATAAAAAATGCAATAATATAATACTCGTACAGTAGTTAAAAATATGCTTCATGGATTCAATTCGTTTATCATGTTGATTTGTACTAACTCTGCCTTTCACGTAAACCTTTATTTTGACTATGGTTAAAACTTTAATGAAATAAATTACTTTCTAAAATAAATGTAACGAATATTTTTGTGTCCCTTTTTCTTCTAGAAAAGCTCATAAAATCTAGTCTGGTGATAAAAACCGGCCAAGTGCGAGTCGGACTCGCGCACCGAGGGTTCCGTACAAACCTGCAAGGTTTACAAAGTTCGTTCATTACGACAATCGAGTCATAACTATGGTAATCTTATTGCAAAATGAAATTCATAACATTACAATGGGGAAAGATGGAGGAGCATAAATTTAAGACAAAGATCTCTTTATCGTTTAAGTAATCCTTTATTTTATATTAACACATATCATTTATCTATAATATAACTGAAACACTTATACTAGCCTTGCAGCAGACTTGCGAAAGTTCTTTTATTTTAGTTATTTATTTACTAAGTTTTTTAGTCACTATTTAGAAATCTGGTTCAAAAATATTAATTAAGTATTAAATTTGAACCAGACCTGTAAATGGTGACTGAAAAAGTTATGAATAGTACCACATTGAACATTGAAGTTCGAAAAAACGTTATCAATAGTTGTACAACTTCGTGTAGTGCTACTGTTTATTAACGGAAACATGTTTATGGATGAAAAATATGTGAAAATTCCATTTTGGGGATTCATTCTAAATTCTATATTGAAGTCTCCCACAACAATCAGACGAGAAGATGAAGTGTACATATTGAGGTTGCTGCCGAATATTGTTGTATTTATACATTCTATTGCAACATTAATTTGACATTGTGGTGACCTTTATACAGTTATCACTCTGATATTAAACATTTCAAAATGCAAGCAACCACTTCTTCTGCTTCTTCTTCTGCTTTTTCGCGTTCATGAGGAAAAAAGTAATATGTGTTTTTTAATTTAAAAAGATGGAGGAGCATAAATATAAGACAAAGATCTCTTTATCGTTTAAGTAACTAAGTACGTATGTAACTAAGTATGTACGTAAGTATTTCAACTTGATAGCTCTACGCGTTCATGAGGAAAAAAGTAATAAGTTTATATTTATTAAAAAATATATATTTTGTAATGTAACTAAAAATTTAAGGTTTTCGGAATTTTCCCTTTATGTGTGCTATAAAACGTTGCTTCATGCCAAATTTCAAGATTCTAGGTCGACTGGAAGTACCCTTTAGGTTTTGATTCCCTTGCGAGTACTTGCGAGTTCCAAATTTTGCAGCTTAAATTGCTGTTTCTTTTGATTGTGTTGATATAGAAGTTTGATTTTGTTACAGCTTAAAGGTATTATAGACCTGAGTATTTGGTATGAATTTCAATTTAATACCTCTACGCGTTTATGAGGAAATGGGTAGTAAGGTTAAAATTATTAAAAAAATATATATTATGTGATATAACTAAAAATTTATGGTTTTCGTAATTTTTCCTTTATCTATGCTATAAGACGTTGCTTCGTACCAAATTTCAAGATTCTGAGTTCACGGGAAGCACCCTGTAGGTTTTGATTCCCTTGCAAGTGTCGAAAATTTGCGGCATAAACGGCTGTATCTTTTGATTGCGTTGGCTTAGAAGTTTGATTTTTTCACAGCTTCAAGGGACAGTAGACCTGAGTAATTGATATAAATTTCAGCTTCATACCTCCACGCGTTCCTGAGAAAAAGGGTCTTGACAGACGGACGGACAGACGGACAACAAAGTGATCCTATAAGGGTTCCGTTTTTTCCTTTTGAGGTACGGAACCCTAAAAATGACGTAAACGACGTTGAGATACTAGTACGGGGATAACGCGTGGGATGTAGTACTGTAAAGTGTACAATTCTGGCAATTAGAGGTCCCGACTAATCCCTTATTTTGCTGGCTAAGCTAATATCTAGTTACTGTTACGAACACAGGAGGAAACTTCAGTTACTTCAAATTAGAAAACTTTGCTTCCATTCATAACACTTATAGTGCAATCTCACACAGTCGGATAGTCTACAATATCACTTTGCATAATATTACTGTTTTCTAGAACATTTGAACTTGCAACTTCTCCAATCAACGTTTTATTTACTGCGTAAAGTACGTCTTGTGTGATTAGATGAGTAATTAGGGGTTTTCATTTTGACAGTTCTAAATACAAAAAAGGTTTCATTATGGTCATAAGAGATGGCGCCGCACTGATCTCTTACGTCACTGTCACTGTCACTGGTAAATCGAATCGAAAATTTGAACGCAACTCAGCACGCAAAAACACAACAAAGTACTTGACTGACAACAGCAGTGTTGCCAATTTTATTTGCCTCATTGGTTTGACAAGCTCGTGTTTGACATTTTACTCGATATGCACGCCATCTTTTTGAGTCAATAGGACCTTTTTTTTCTTAAATGCCATCTTGGAAATCTCTCCAGTACCCGCCGTAGACGACTGAAATATGAATTATGACGTTGGTAACGAGTACCACACGCGTATAAATCATTTTTAATGAAAACTTGAGCGAAGGCCGGAAGGTAATTTCTATGACAAACAGTCTTCGAAAATTTCAATTTTATGGTAAATTGAATGAATTGGTGAACAATTTGCAGTAATGGCACTATTTGGTATTCTGTGGTAATGGTAGTTTAGTTAGTCTATTTTAAACCAGTAATTTTTTTCTTCCTTCATGTTGATTTAGGGGTTACATGATGTTACCAGTCGTTAAAAAAACGAATTATACCATTTTGCATAAATCCAATATACTAAATTGAAAACGTGGAATGGATACTGTAGTATAAAGTTTTAATGCTACTAACTTCTATTAGTAGCTAGTTCGTTATACTAGTTCCAAACAGAAAAATTGCGACAAACGGCTAATCACACTTAGCAAATTTCGTAAAATTGCTTAATTGTTAACTACACTTAGAAACGAGTTAACTCTTCTCTATTATCTGGAAAAAAAGTGTTATCATTACTGGTACAAAGATTCTGGGGCTAAATTGCTGGGGATTCCCCAGTTTGATAAGTTAGGACATTGCAGACTGAATAGCTTGATTATCTAAAAATGAAGATGATTTCGTGCTTCGGAAGGCACATAAGGATAATTTCTACGAATATAGTCGTTGCACGAGTCGTGTCAGAAGCTTTAGGCAGATCAATAATTCTGACACCAGAGTTTGTGAGTAAGGGTAACCTCGAAACCCACACGAAATAACTCTAAGCAAGCACGAACGGCTTGAACTTACCAAAACCGCTGTCAGTTGCACTATTAGAGATTTGACGAGATAGGGTCCCAAGACTTGTATAAAACGAAAATAAAGAAAGGAAAGAGAGATATAAAGCAGTAAATAATTTATTGTGGCTAGACGTAGACTCCTTGCCGCTCACAGGAACGGGTCAAGTTCACGAGCGACACTTTGAGGACAAAGGCGGCGTAGGAGGACACTATGCTACGAGTATGTCTATACTCTATCTATACCAATATTATAAAGTGGAAAGGTTTGGTTTTTTGTTTGTTTGTTTGAAACACTAAAAAAACAGTATAGTATAATTCACAAAAAGGATAGAAAGTGTACATGTAGGCGACTTTATTGCTGAGTAGCAATTTCTAACAGGCAAACTTATTGCTTTACATTATGTACTTCATTTATATCACATTGATTGATAAATTCCTTATAAATTCCTTCATGATAAATATAGAAACTATATTTACTACTTTAAAGTATAAATAAAAAAATTCTGGGAGAAATACAGCACGTATGCACGCACAATGCCCCGATTCGTCACCACGCGCAATCAGTGTCAAAATAACTACGAAACTTGGACGAATTACCATAGTTACACTATTAACTATGTTACTAAGTCCATGCTACGAAATAGTTTTATATCTGCTTACGATTGTCACAAAGCAAAGGCGCGGATGTGACACGCGTGCTCTATGCCTCCCAAAAATGTTTTTACTCTAAGAGCTGAACATTCAAAAATTGTGTTCCAGAGATGGTTCCAGATGACATCGGAAAATTGTATGGAAATTGGTAATATAACCAATTTCCCATTCCAATATTGATTCCGTATATTATATTGCGATAGAAAATGAAATAGTAAGTTTTCCTTACCCCATACTTCGCTTTGTGTATTATTGGTTGAAATTGCGTAGGTATACAGGTTGAAGGACCGACTAAGATTATTTTATTTACAGCAGAAAAAATACCTAGTATTTCCGCCTGTAGAACTTTTTTTTAGTGATGGCACTAGATATATTTATTTTATATACCAGTGTCAAGTAAAACTTTTTTGAGGTGGGAAAAATGTTTTATGACCAAATGACAGAATAAAGTTCGCGATAAACTGTGGAAATGAGTTCTTTGTGTTAGCCGGGTGTTAATCCGTCGGACATTCGTTTTAATTCTTCATTTTCCTCAACACAGATAAATTCATCTAGATAGGTAAAATACCAGACAGCGTAACAAGGCTATTTTCGTAACTACCAGATTTTTAATTTCCCAACCATTTTACCCGGAGAGTTTTATTTTTGTAAAAGGCCTCACTCACATTTACATATTATATTTTTTATTCTTTCTGCTTTTACTAAGTTATTTTGTGTAGATAAAATTATCGAATATTTTAAAATATAAGAGAATAAAATGTTTGTTCTTTCGTTTTGCTGTTTTCACGCTCAAACAAACAAGTGTAGGTTTTGATTGAGTAAACGGATTTGAGAACATAGTGCATACTGAGTCAACACATTACAATGATTGAAAAAAATCTTATTATAACGGAATAAAAACAATAAAATAATAATGTAGCCTTTTGTAGATAACAGCTGAACTACTAGTTCATAAATTATGTTAAACAGTGGCAAGTGTAGTGCAATGCGTATGTGTGAGTGTGTGTGCAGTGTAGTACATATATATAGTACATGTCTACGCTATACACACACAGTTTTTATTTTCTCAGTTTGTCTTGTCTTATATCCTATATCATGTTAATAAAAATGATAAAGCTGCTACCGTGAGAATCGTTTATTTTCCTAATACCACGCATGGGCTTACCGCAGACACCTTCATGATTTACCACTCAGTAATATTAAACCTAAAGATATAGGGTTTTTCCTTACGAGTATATTACGAGTATATCTATACTAATACTAATATACTAATACTAATATTATTATAAAGAGGAAAGGTTTGATTGTTTGTTTGTTTTTTTGTTTGTTTGTTTGCATCGAATAGGCTCCGAAACTACTGAACCGATTTCAAAAATTCTTTCACTGTTGGGAAGCTACATTCACCCTGAGTAACATAGGCTATATTTTATTTTCAAAAAATTAGGGATCCTTACTAAAACTTCAATAATGTAACCCAAGGTGTGAAAAAAATACGTAAAATATTCCTAATAATTGAAAATACTCCGAAAGTACTGAACCGATCTTGGTGAAACTTGGCACAAAGTTTGAATAGACCTTAGGAAAGAACATACGCTACAATTTACCGCGGGAAATTTTCTCATTCCCACGGGAAAAATTGTTAAAGCGGGCGGAGTTGGCACAAAGATAGAATAGACCTTGCGGAAGAACATAGGCTAACTTTTACCGCGGGAGAATTCCTCATTCCCACGGGAAAAACTATAAACTCGTGCGGAGCCGCGGCGGGAAGCTAGTAATAAAGAGGAAAGGTTTGATTGTTTGTTTTTTTGTTTGCATCGAATAGGCTCCGAAACTACTAGCCGATTTCAATAATTCTTTCACCATTAGAAAGCTACATTCACCCTGAGTAACATAGGCTATATTTTATTTTCAAAAATATTAGGGATCCTTACTAAAACTTCAATAATGTAACCCAAGGTGTAAAAAAATACCTAAAATATTCCTTATAATTGCATAGGCTCCGAAACCACTGAACCGATTTTAATGAAACTTGGTACAAAGATAAAATTAACCTTGGGGACGGACATAGGCTGCTTTTTACTGAGGGAAAATATGTCATTCCCACGGGAAAGACTGCAAGCGCGAGCGGAACCGTGGGGCGGAAACTTGATATCTATCTATACCAATCTGAGCTTGGGGTATGATAGAATAGACCTTGGAAATTAACATAGGCTACCTTTTACCGCGGGAAAACTCCTCATTCCCACGGGAAAAATGGCAGCGCGGGTGGAAAGTTTTGATGAAACTTTGTACAGAGATAGAATAGACCTTGGGGAAAGTAACAGACTACCTGTAACCGCAGGACAATAGTTCATTCCCACGGGAAAACGGTAGTTCTAAAGGGGTGTTTTGGTAAAACTTGATTACAGAGATAGAATAGATTTTGGGGATGTATATAGGCTACTTTAACCGAAAAAATATGTTATACTGTTGGCGCGGGTAGAACCGCATGGCGAAAAGTTGTAATAGAAAAATAGATAGGTACAGAGATATAATAAACCTTGCAGAAGGACATAGGCTACCTTTTACCGCGGGAAAATACCTCATTCCCACGGAAAAAAACGGTGAGTGGTTAAATGCGAAAGTAATGTTTCTGTGTTTGTTACACTTATTGGAGGTCAGAAGCAGAGAGTGATATAGGCTACTTTTTCAGGCTGGGAAACATCTTATTCCTATGGGAAAAGACAAAAACCAATGCGAGCGAAGCCGCGGGCGGGCAGCTAGTTATACATATAAACCTTTCTCTTGAATCACTCTATCTATTAAAAAAAACTACATCAAAATCCGTTGCGTAGTTTCAAAGATTTAAGCGTACATAGGGACAGAGAAAACGACTTTGTTTTATACTATGTAGTGATGAAAAAGTTACGTTTAAATGAATGAATGAATGAACATTCTTTATTGCACTTATAATGTACACAGGCGAACTTAATGCTAGAAAGTATTTTCTTCCAGCTAACTTTTGGTAGTCGAGAGCAGGCTAAGGGTAGTGTCGCTAATGTTTGCTTGTCTTTGAGTACGTACAATACCTGAAAAACTACTTGGTGCCTATACTACAGTTGTCGCGAGACTACTTGAAGCTAAACTGAATTGTCATCTCATTTGTAACATCAACCGTATTGCTTTAGAACAGTTTTCAAGAAGTCACGTCTTTCCTGCTTAGTTTTAGATACGCCATAAATCGATTTCACGCGTCGATTGCATGCGGAAACATTCGACTTAAAATTATGTCTTATTTTATTAGACAGCTGTGCTTTGATATTAAATATCATTTGCTGTCCTTTTCGATTCCTGTATGAATGCAAAAGAATGCAACTTTTTAAGTTTAGAATGTGACTTGGGAGAATTGCCTCTATCCAGATGGCGATTCATTTACGTTCCGAAATTGAATCAAAATAACAGTTCATAGACGCTCTGTGTTTCAAATAGGTACGGATCTTCATTATTTTTATTTTATCTTTGTTATTCTCGAATTCCGAAGCTGTGATTGGTTGGTTGAATTCATTGGATTAATAACATTCCCATTTTGCACTCTTCGATTCGATGGCAATTAAATCGCAAATTGAAAAGATAGACGCGCCGGAAATGGTCTTAATTCTTTCTCCTCAAAAGTTGGTTAGATGAAAATTGGATGATGGGCGATTGATAAAGGCAGTGCATAACAAACTTATAACTTTTTTATTTTACTTGAAGAATGTAGAATAGAAGATAAAATGAAATTTAAAAAATGTAAGGTGTGTCCGTTTCACGCTATAATTGAACGGATATCAATTAAAATATAGAAGAAAGAGGAATCTTAAAAGAAAATTGGCTACCTTTTACCGCTGGAAGTACCTCCTATTTTCATAATAATAAGGACGCTAAAGTCCAAGTCCGGTGAAGCTTGACGTACCTTTTCGACACAAGCATAGAGGTCAAATAAAAAAAAAAAAAAAAAAAAAAAGACGCTGACGTCGCGGCGCAGAAAGTTAGTTAAAAATGCATTCGTCATAGGAGAAATGATAATTAAAATAAAACTAGGTTAACTTTAATAATATATCAATTTCGCGAAACATGTTTTCGTTATTATGCACAATAGTCGCCAAGTTTGAAATTCGAGACGATGACGCGACGTATATTTTCAACGGTGCTTCGTCATCGCTGGCAAAAGATTTTCAAATTGAAAGTAAACAAAATATTAGGACGATTATCCACCCAGTCAATATTTTTAATTTCTTAGTTAGACTCTTTTGAACACCTTGATATTTGTGAGGCAATCTTTTTTTAAGTAAGTTTCTCAAAATGTTTTTTAATGAAAAAAGTATTTGAAGTTTCTCTCGAGTTTAATGGCATCTTTAATTTTCTTTGACTGTACTGTAAATGTAAACAACAGTTGACGCAAGTATTGTCTGTATTTGAAATGTAATATAAATTGATCAGTAGTGTGTAAATCTAAACACAAATAACTGGACATCTGCCAACGAATGCTGCTGCCATTGCCATCACCTGTATTAAATCCAGAGCTGAATTAAGCGCTACGGAATTTTCATTTGTGGTTTAGCTGGAATTTTCAATAACGCTGGTTTGCTGCCTAGTCGAATTTTACGCAATTTGCCTCAGATGAATCCGTATTGTTGAGGAAAACTAAGTATTGATTACATTCTGTGTTGTTTTACTCTACAAACGCGAATGTTTTTAGTTTTTACAATCATAGAGGGTGAAAGTGGCGGTTTAGCAGACACTGAAATAACATACTTAGTCAACGATTTAAAATAGCATTTTTTAAATTAAAAATTTCTACATACAATACTCAATTTTAGCGGATAGTTTGTATGGACAAGTCATCACTCTCATCATCATCATCTCAGCCGAAAGACGTCCACTGCTGGACAAAGGCCTCCCCCAAGGGTCTCCAAAATCTCCATGGACTAGTCAAAAGTAATCAATTTTTAAAGTATTGTGTTGTATCTTTGGGAAAGTTAATCAGATCCATTTAGTTTTGCTAAGGCGTCAATGACACCCTGTATATTTGAGTTGTGTCGCGAAGAAGCTATAGTTTGGATTTATCAAGCACAAAACACGGCTAAAGGTATTTGTCGCATTTCCTCAAAACTCTTGTTCATTGGTCTCTATCGTAAGTCTTTGTTTGGGATTCGTTTAAAGCCCCTCATCTGTTGGTGGATTTCCGTGAAAACCCAATGAAATCGTGAAACCAAACAATTGCTTGTTTCCCATAAACGTCGCTAGTTAATAAATCAAACTAAATCTCTTTAAGCCGGCGAGATGGAGGGGCTCAAGGCGGCCTGATTCCGGCCCTGTAATCTCCCAGAATAGGCACATCAACAGACTTGGGTTTTATTGTGATCTAATCGAGTTTGCGTGCTAGATAGACCTTTGCATATTTTTAGCTGCTGTCTGGGTGCACTCGATATCTGTGGGTGTCGCTGAAGTTGAAGCAGCTGCATTCATCTATGTTACAACTGTGATCTTCAATCCGCCTGCTGTCAATCGTGGGTAGGTATTACGGCTATCTTCTTTACAATTCAATGCAAATACTCTATTGCAAGCAAATTAGGGGGGGAAGAAGGGAGTTCAAGCAGAGGAATTATTTGTTGAGAATTCGCTGACTCATTTTACTTGCAAATTTTGGTGTACTTTCAGAGTTAGAAACATCAAAAATATAAATCCTATAGACACGTGCCACATTAAAAAAACCTGTGAAAAAAACACACACACACAAATACAATCGCACATAAAACAAAAAACATTAGACATTAAAAATTATATCAGGATGAAGTACACCGCCCGTAGTTTTGCCTTCGGGCTACTGTAGATAAGATAAGCTCGGCTCGGATCTTTAGTTTAATATTGACTCTAATATTATGAAGAAAATGGTACTTAATACAAGCTCACAAAGTACCATCTGTGGGCGGGGACAAGGTTTAGTTTAGGTAAGTTTGTATTGGATTGGTTACGAATTTATGAAGTGTTCTGTACAGAAAATATAAAAACTTTGAATGCCAAAAAGAAAACCAATCGAATTTTTGTCCTTTTAAAAAATGCGTATTATCTTCAAACTATTTTATCGTCAAAATATGCTATCGTTTGTATTTAAATTTTCAACAGACGTTACCAACACAATTTTCTGGCGCTCAATATTCTGAAGTTAATTTATGAAAATTGTGTAGGTATTTGTAAGTGCCGTAATAATTCGTGCTGAAATCCGAATCTTAAGGACTTCGTAATTAACGGGAACAAAAGGGGTTTGTGAAATTATCAAAAAGCCCCCGTTTAGTTAATAATGGCTTGTTCTTGTGATTATAATGCTCATTGTTTAAATGTCTAACGAAAATACAACTTAGAATATCAATATTTCTAAAGAGTTACAAAATAGACTGAAAAAAATATTTTTAAATTAAGCAGTGTTTAACTTAAAAGCCTTATTTACGTACATGATTTTCGCATGTGAAATCTTGTGTTATGCTACATATAATATATTTGCGGCATTTGAGGCATGCGGCAGCATATTTTACGACGAGACAACATCGTGGCAAAATAGCATGCTGTTCATGTTAGTGTTAAATTTGTTTTTCAATTTTTGTTTTGTTTACAATGTTGCCTAAGCGTAAATAAGGCTATAGAGAAAAGCGCAAAACTTTAATGAACATTGGTTGGTTAGTTTAATTTTAATTTAATTTATTTTAAACCATTAATTATACAATTTAAATCCTTTTTCTTGGGTCTAAAGGTCTTCACCCCCCCGGCCGCCACGAGTGGCGACGCGAATTGCGGCGCGAAAAGCGACTAGCAATGAAATCGCGTCGATTAGTGTGCGTATGCGGCATAGTGCGGGCTGTGGTAGGTATAACTTGATTGGTCGTGCTGTCGCGTTTTAAGAAAAGTTAGAAAAATAAAACAAGTTAATTAGGAATAAAGGTACAAATTGAATATGGGTCGCGGACTTGTATTTTAAAAATAGGCCGAGTTAATTTAGATTGTCTCTAAACCACTTCCCTCTCAGTCCGGTACAACCAGACGCCGTTGAAGAAGTTGTTGGTGATTAAGACAGTAGGATGGTGAGCGCTGCGACAGTGCACAGCGACCAAGCAGTGTGCCTCCTTCACGATGTTTTTCAGTATCAACGCGCTAGGCCGTGGTCCGAGGCTCCCTCGAACCGCCCCTAGACGCCTTGGTATATGACTTTTTTTTGGGTTCTTCCGCTCCCCCGCAAGTCCGGTGAAGCTCGATTGGTCGTACTTTTTCGATACAAGCATAGGTCAATTCAATAAAAAAAGAAGCAGTGTACAGGTAGAAGGAACCCTGGAATTCCATTTAGACAGAAGCGTAGGTCAGTTAAAAAAATTGCGTCGCTGGTCATCGATGTAAATTGGGCCGTCGCGTCACAATTTGCATCGCCCATCGCCAATGCTATGGCCAGGCTTAGGAAAAACTGCTACATATCAAGATTATTTTCCGTTTATGTAAACGTCACTCTCACTTCTGAGCGCTGTCGATCATATTCGTTTCTACGCGAAAACAAAAGGGCAACGGATTAATCAGCTAAAAGCCTAATACAAGTGTGAAGAGCTGTTAGTATACTTATATTTACTACTAGTTGTCTGCCCGCGGATACGCCCGCGCTGTTTTTCGACTTTTTTGTAAAAAAAAAAACTATCCCGCGGGATCTATATAATTTTCCGCGATTAAAAGTATCCAAGATGTTGACTGGGGAAATAAGGTACAACCATGAAAAGTTTCATTCAAATCGGTCTAACAGTTTCGGAGATAAGCTCGTACAATGTACTGCGCCGTATGAGTTACTATAGTTTTTTAACTATCCCACAGGAATTTTTAAATTTTCCGGGATTAAAAGAATCTTAGATGTTGACCGGGGATATAAGGTACTGTCACGAACTTGCCAGAAAGTCGAGAGATCGCTACTCAAATTCGATATAAGTACGGTGGCCGGCAAAACTGGAATCAGCTTTAAAAAAGCGGGTTCCTTGCGCATCGTCTGCCGTAGATATACACTCACACATTGAAATAAATGACGTGAGAATCAATTATTATGGGCAGAGTAATATCTTCAATTTCACAAAGTTTCCTATCGCTTTGATGGCCGAGTGGTTATGAACAGCGTGTCTGTAATTGAATCTATCGACGGATCGGATCTCCGTAGTTTCGTTTTTCGATTTGTGTGTTTTTATTCTACGATAATAATAAAATGGATAATATTATACTAAGAACTTCGTATTTTATGTCGAAAATAAAATATTTGACAATGAAGTCAGTCTTAAAAAATATGTTATCGTTGTTAGTTCGATTCGTTATCACATTGCGAATGCCTGTGCGTCCTGCATACCGCATTAATACAAATAATCTGTTTACTCACTTTCGTCCCATTCCATCGAAATTTTTCGAAATAATTTATAAGAGAGGCAGCGTATTGTTGTGTTAGACTTTATGGAATACAATATATTTCAAATTGTATTAATGAGACCGGCCAGAGCGTAAGTATTTTCAATTATTTTATGTATTAATTTTATATTATTATACCATTGTAGTTACAATAATCTTGCCTTTTTTTTGTAGTAGCGGACTGTAACATGGGATAATACGCAGCGGCTGATAATTATTTCGCAATTTCGGACTAAGCTACGTTACTGACTACGGTATAAAACGTGTATCCAGCTGTGGAAGTTCCAATTGTTGCGTTTGTTCAAGATAATTGCCCAGTGCACCGAGATCTCGTCATGAATGACTGGTTTAGTCAACTAACACCCAAAAATAAAAGTGATTCCGTGGCTAGAAGTAGAAACATCACCGGACATACTCCATAGAAAACTTAGGGGGTTTAATTCAACATGCAAAATGATCAAGATTTAATATAGTGATAGTGTTCATAATGTAGTATAATATTTGTTCAAATATCATTGGTTATAATTGGCAGAGAGTATTAAATGTTAGGAAAATAAATGGAGGGTAGGTAAACAAAATATTTACACTGTTGTTAATAATATGTGTCTTTTTCACTACCCTTCAATTTAATTATTCTTATTATCTGTCGTCGTAACTCTTTGTGTAGTGTTATGTTACATCATATACAATACAGCAGGTATTTCTTAATTGTTTTAGGTTTTAACGTTTAATATTTTGGATTTGTTGTGGTCAAGCTTCAATTCTCTTTTCTTTCACGGAAAACGAATACTTAAGCTCGACCTTAAAAATTAATCGTAGTTTTTAAATATATTGTTTGTTACCTCAACAATAATTAAACAATGTTTTTAAAATGTGGACAATAAAGTAATATTTTTACTAAATATCTAGTTTCCTTTTTATAAATAATATGCCAACCTTTTTCAAAGTAGAAAGTAATGGATTTAATGTTGGTAATATTTTATATATTATGTTGAATAAAACATAAAATAATCCATAATAACACAAGGATTCGAACTTGATCCACAGAGATTAGCGCATTCATTCCAACCATTCGGCCATTCTTGACATGATATCTACTTTGAAATAAAGCTATGCTACTATTTAGTAATAGTTTGATTGCAATGAAGTTAGCTTCAGAACAGTATTGGCGACGACAGAAGACGAACACTCGTTTTTGATTTTATAGGGCCTTGTTTTAAGGTAGATTTTTCCTTAATATATTAACGACAACGTAGGTATGTGTAAGTGAATAAAATACGCGTATGCGAGTATGACCTTTCTTGACTGACTCTAATTTTACAGCCGAGTGTACATCTATACAACTATAAAGGATGGGAAATTCCAATTGCATCAACAGAGGGATCACGGTGCAAACGAAGATGGACTTTCTGTCAACGCCGCAAGGCACAAAATCACCTAAGCAAGCCAATTGTTTACTCGAATTTGGTGACCTCGCGCGCCCATTGTTCTGTGACAAGTATTGTCTGAGAACAAAGGAAACGTTCTAGTAATTTCCCGATTACGTGATTACAATGGGATTACTCCAGAAATCAAGCATCGCGTAAACAACCCATTGTTCCGTGGGGGTATATAAACGCCCGAGACGACGGCCAACGCCAGTTCATTTCTGAGCTATCGAAGCGATCTCAACAAGCGATCTACAAGCGATCAGTGGAAGAAACCTGCGACTAAAGCGATACCTACGGACTACGAGCGACCCTGTGATTTGGCTACAACGTGATTGGAGTGATCAGTTGAAGACATCTGCGAACTCAGCGTGACCAACGGACTACGAGTAACTCTACGATTTGGCTACAGTTGTGATTGGACCTGCGACCTGTTTATCGTCGAATAAATTCTCAAATTAAGTCATTCGGCTTTTCTTACAAATCCCGAACCCCACGTCCGTAACATTTGGTGTCAGAAGTGGGATTTGGAAATGCCAGTGACTCCGAGGGAGAATATTGACGGCGTCAGAATAAGGGCGCAGCTAGCTGCGGAAGCCACGACTACAGCCCGTGAAGACATGCCCACCGGTCCAGGAACCCCGCCTGCTGGACCAGAAGCCTTGCCCACCGGACCAGAAGCCCAACCATCAGGACAACTAGCCCCGCCTACCGGTACCGCCCATCGAGCCACACCTCCGGTTACCAGCCGCGTCCAGGAATCCCGAGCATCTACGTTTGACCTCAACCGACTTATGCAAATGATGGAACAAATGCACCAGGAGCAAAAGGAAATGTGCCGGAGGCAAGAGGAAATGCGCGAGGACCTGAGTCTGAAACAAGAAAAAATGCATCTACAACAGGAGGACATGTGCCGGAAGCAAGAGGAAATGCGCGAGGACCTGAGCCTGAAACAGGACATCATGCAACAGGAGCAAAAGAAAATGCGCGAGGACCTGAGCCACAAACAGGAGGAAATGCTGCTTGCCATTTCGTCAGTTTCGGCCACTGTGAAAAAATTAGAAGAGAGCGTCGACCAAGTAGAAGAAAGAGTAGGGAATTTGGAAACCGGCGTAAAAACTGACTTAGCCGGGCTTAAGAAGAAGGTGCTGAGTCTGCAAACAGCAGGATCCGCCGCATCGAGTGAACACGCCTGCACCAGCCACGCGCCAAGGATAAAAGTACCGTCGTACGACGGCACCACATCCTGGACCGCCTATCGGCAGCAATTCCAGACCGTTGCTGCTGCAAATGGATGGACAGAGGAGCAGAGCCTGACAGCTCTCACCGTTGCTCTTCAAGGTTCAGCCCTTTCTGTTCTGGAGGCGCTACCAGGCTCGGGTAGCACATTTAAAGAACTTATGGAGGCACTCGAAGCACGTTATGGAGAGCGTCATTTGGAACACGTCTTCCGCGCCCAACTACGTGACCGGATTCAACGCCCAGGAGAAGGACTTCAGCAGTGGGCTTTGGAAATAGAAAAGCTCGTGCGCAAGGCCTACCCGTCTGCTGATGCGAAGATGGTGGACTCCAACACCCTCCAGGCATTCGTCGATGGAATTCGTGACATGGAGATTAGGGCTGCAGTGGGACTTCGCCATCATGTCTCCCTGAAGGAAGCCCTAGCGCACGCGTTGGAAATTGAAGCCCTGCGCCGTGACGTACGCCCAACTCACAAAGTGCGGGAAGTAATAGAGGAAGTACAGGAGATAAAGACGTCGTTCCCGCCCAAGAAGAAAACAACCGGGCCCATGTGTTATAAATGTGGAGAAAGGGGCCACCTGCAGTTCACCTGTCCGAAGAAGGAGACTCAGACAGCGAAGCTTGCCGAGAAAATAAGTAAGCTGGAAGAACGCCTTGATGAAGTGACCAAAAATCAGGAGACCCTATCTCCTGCTGAAAAACGAGTAACAGCCAGAACTAAGGGGCGGGTACTGGCTGGAGCGGAAGGAGCCCCAACAACGATCGTCTCCCAGGTGTGCAACGGAAACAGTGGTACATTATTATATTAATGATACATGGCTCAGTGAACGGAACAAACTGCAAGATGACATTGGATACAGGAGCTTCCAGGACAATAATCAAGCCAAAATTAGTAGAATCCGCAATCAGGCGCAGAAACAACATCAACTGCCGACTTCTTTCCGCTTCCGGCCAGCAGATACCCGTCCTAGGAGAAATTTCGGTCACAATTCAAGTAGGTGAAACATCCTACTCTCACAACGCTATCGTGGCCGATATCATGGATGACTGCATACTGGGGCTAGACTTCATGAAAAGATACGACTGCAGAATCAACGTCACCAACGGAATTTTGAAATGTGGCAATGAAGAGATTTTTATCCTGGGAGGACCCGTGGGAAAAGTGACATGCTTGAAGAAGATCTGCATACCAGGCAGGACGCACGCAAGCAGAAGTACCAGTGAAGCTACCACGTGCTAAGAAGAATAGATGCGTGCTGATAGAGGATACCCGAGAAAAAACGACTCAGAAGATTTTGGCGGCCAGGACACTCGTCAAAGGGAACACCACTGCGGTAGTAAGAGTTGTCAATTTAGAAGATCACGAGATACAATTAAAGGAGGGTGACGTCGTTGGAAAATGCGAAGAAGCTATCTGGGTGAGGAAGTGCCAATCATCTCTGAGTACGACGAAAACTAAGGATATTTCTATCATCGCAGAACTCCTCGAAGGAAGTAAACAAAACCTGAACTATTCTCAAAGCATGAAAGCCAAACACCTGCTTCAGCGGTTTGCGGACGTGTTTCCGTCTCAAGAAGGAGATTTGGGAAGAACATCTTTAGTGCAACACAAGATAGACACCGGGAACGAAGGACCTATTCGACAGCGAGCAAGGCGAATACCGATAGCAAAGGAGCAAGAAGTTCAAGACATGTTGGAAGACATGAAGAAAAATAAGATTATCGAACCATCTGCGAGTCCATGGTGCTCTCCGGTCGTCCTGGTTAAGAAGAAAGATGGCAGTACAAGGTTCTGCGTGGACTATCGGCGACTCAACGATGTGACTAAGAAGGACAGTTATCCACTACCGCGCATTGACGACACCCTGGATACCCTGAGTGGCAAGACATGGTTCTCGACCTTAGATTTGAAGTCTGGGTACTGGCAAGTGGAGATACATCCGAAGGACAAAGAGAAGACGGCATTCTCTACAGGGAAAGGTTTATGGCAGTTTAACGTGATGCCATTTGGATTGTGCAACGCGCCAGCCACTTTCGAGCGACTCATGGAGTGTGTACTGGCAGGATTAGTGGGAGAAGCCTGCCTAGTATATTTGGACGACGTCATCATTATGGGTCGAGACTTCGAGGATCATCTGCTTAACCTGGAGAAAGTCCTGAGGAAGATTCGAGGAGCCAACCTAAAGCTAAATCCGAAGAAATGCACTTTATTTAGAAAGAAAGTGAACTACCTCGGCCACGTGATCACCAGTGAAGGGATACAGACTGATCCAGCTAAAATAGAAGCCGTACAGAATTGGCCAACTCCTAAAGACAAAACAGAAGTACGTGCATTCTTGGGTCTATGCTCATATTACAGGCGCTTCGTTAAAGGATTCTCCGAGATAGCCAAGCCGTTACACCGCTTGACTGAAGACAAGCGAGCATTCTGCTGGGACGAGGCCTGCGAGGATTCCTTCCAAAGATTGAGGAAATGCCTATGTGAGACACCAATCTTGGGATACCCACAAGCGAATGGACAGTTTATCGTCGATACGGATGCAAGCAACACAGCGATTGGTGGAGTACTATCTCAAAAGCAAGGGGACAAGGAAGTTGTGATTGCCTACTTCAGCAAGTCGCTATCGAAGCCTGAAAGGAACTACTGTGTGACGAGAAGAGAGCTCTTAGCTGTGGTTAAGACTCTTCATCACTTCAGCAAATACATCATCGGCAGGAAGTTCACGCTACGTACCGACCACGCCGCTTTAAAATGGCTGCTTCAGTTTAAAAATCCCGAAGGTCAAGTTGCAAGATGGATCGAACAGCTTCAAGAATATGACTTCATCACTGAACATCGCAGCGGGAAGACTCATGGAAATGCTGATGCCCTCTCAAGGAGACCATGTCCAGAGGAATGCAAGCACTGCGTCAAGCAAGAGTCTAAGGAAGAAATTGTGCAACTTACTAGGACTAGCCCTCCGAGATCCTGGGAAGACGAGTCAATAAGAGAAGCCCAAGAAGACGACGAAGATATACGACTTATCGTCGCATGGAAGCAACGTGGCGAGGAAAAGCCAAAATGGTATGAAGTTGCGCCTACGAGTACCATCACCAAAGCATATTGGGCACAGTGGGACAGTTTTGTCCTGCAGAACGGGATACTTTACCGAAAATGGGAAAAACCCAACGGTAGAGAGTTTCATCTGCAGCTGGTCGTGCCAAAAGAACGGATCAAGGATGTTCTTCGTGAAGTACACGATGGCATATCAGGTGGTCACCTGGGTGTCAAAAGAACTTTGACGAAGTTACGGGAAAGATTTTACTGGCTAAACTGTCGAGCGGATGTGCAGGATTGGTGCCGAAAATGTACCACTTGTGCTGCAGTAAAAGGTCCATCAACCAGGAGCCGAGGACACCTTCAACTTTACAACGTTGGTGCACCATGGGAGCGAATAGCAGTAGACGTTGCCGGACCATTCCCCGTGACGGAGTCGGGAAACAAATACTTTATGGTGGTTATGGATTACTTTACCAAATGGCCAGAAGTATTTGCTATACCCAACCAAGAAGCTACGACCGTGGCCTCCAAATTAGTGGAAGAAGTCATATGCCTATATGGTGTACCACTAGAAATCCATTCGGACCAGGGCCGGAACTTCGAGTCGAACGTGTTCCAAGAAGTATGCAAAATACTGGGCATGCACAAGACGAGGACTACCCCGTATCACCCACAGTCCGACGGCATGGTGGAGAGGTTTAACCAAACACTGGAGAGACATTTGGCGAAATTAGTAGACAACCACCAGAGAGACTGGGACAAATACATCCCACTTTTCCTTCTCGCCTATAGAACCTCGGAACATGAGAGCACGAAGGCCACCCCGGCATATGTGAACTTCGGACGTGAGCTAAGTTTACCGGTTGATCTTCTAACAGGAGGAACACCAGAGGACCCCATCACCTTACAGGATTATGTGTCTGAATTGCGAGACAAAATGAGGGAGATTTATGCGATGGTACGAGAAAACGGTCTACAATCGAGCGAAAACATGAAGACTAGATATGACCGACGAGCAAATACCAGTGGATTTGAGGAAGGAACACTAGTCTGGCTCCATAACCCAACACGCCGAAAAGGAAAGTCACCCAAACTACAGACGAGATGGGAAGGACCATTCAAGGTAGTTACGCGAATCAATGACGTAACGTATCGGATACAACGGCATCCGAGAGGAGCACTAAAAGTGGTCCACGTCGACCGCTTGGCGCGTTACCATGGCAGTAATGAAGAAGCTCGGGACGAGCATCTCTAAGAGGAGGGCAGTGTCACGAACTTGCCAGAAAGTCGAGAGATCGCTACTCAAATTCGATATAAGTACATCTATACAACTATAAAGGATGGGAAATTCCAATTGCATCAACAGAGGGATCACGGTGCAAACGAAGATGGACTTTCTGTCAACGCCGAAAGGCACAAAATCACCTAAGCAAGCCAATTGTTTACTCGAATTTGGTGACCTCGCGCGCCCATTGTTCTGTGACAAGTATTGTCTGAGAACAAAGGAAACGTTCTAGTAATTTCCCGATTACGTGATTACAATGGGATTACTCCAGAAATCAAGCATCGCGTAAACAACCCATTGTTCCGTGGGGGTATATAAACGCCCGAGACGACGGCCAACGCCAGTTCATTTCTGAGCTATCGAAGCGATCTCAACAAGCGATCTACAAGCGATCAGTGGAAGAAACCTGCGACTAAAGCGATACCTACGGACTACGAGCGACCCTGTGATTTGGCTACAACGTGATTGGAGTGATCAGTTGAAGACATCTGCGAACTCAGCGTGACCAACGGACTACGAGTAACTCTACGATTTGGCTACAGTTGTGATTGGACCTGCGACCTGTTTATCGTCGAATAAATTCTCAAATTAAGTCATTCGGCTTTTCTTACAAATCCCGAACCCCACGTCCGTAACAGTACTACCATGCAAAATCTCATTCAAATTGGTCCAATAGTTTCGGAGATTAGCCCGTACAAACAGATAAACAAAAAAAAACTGAATATGTTCTATATCGCTTCTTACATCCCCTGACAATACATGACCAACCAAGTACTATTATTTATTCTGTGCCCTAACTCGGTTTTTCCTTTTTTTTCTATGTACAGATTTTCGACCTCTACAGTTTTAGTATATAGATAGGTAGTAATAATAGAAATGAAACCCGTAGGCGCAGGTAGTGATAAACAGTCCAATTATGGCGTGGTGACAGGATATGACTGATGTTACAGTTTACCAATTATTATGTTCACCGGTTTATTTGGTTACGTAGAAAGAATAGGCGATGAGAGAGACTAAACAGCCAGATATTTATAAACGAGAGTGCTTGGAATCTTAGAAAAGTTAAGGTGGGATTTTTTTAATAAGAGCTGTTTAAAAAATCCTGCTGAGTATCTTTAATATGAGGCCCTGGAAGGGTATATAATATTATGATAGATTAAGGAAATGGGAATGAAGTGAAAGAAATATATCTGAATCGTTGCAAGCCTTTGCCTATCCTTCCAGCATACCGGGAATAACTTGGATTGTGAGAAAATTATGCCTGTACAACTATCGCTAGGGAGTCAAAAACATTCTTCTTATCTAGTGGGTTTCGAGTTTAACCTACCTCACAAACCCTGGTGTCGGAATTGTCAAAAACATTAAAATCGGTTCTAGTACTTGGAATAAAAAGCTCAAAACCTGGAACCAATTTTAAGACTTGCGAAACGAACCTCGAAAAATCAAGGGGGAGAGCGCGGGCTGCTGAACGTTATCCGAGTTTATATGCAGCGTGTAATACAGATTACGCTCGCTTTCTACAGTTAGGCTGTACATATACTCAGCTAGCTCTTCACCGCATCTGTGTTTGTCAAAATACATTCTTGTTAGAGGTTTCCCTCCAATTAGTTGTACTTTCCCCAACCAAAGGTAAACTACGAATGTAACATGGTGCCTGTCACATGTCTAATGAAAAAGAAAATAAATTGGACCTAGCTTTATTAACACGTTGAATGCTAGAGATACTGAACTAAATATTACTTTTTTGAACAATTACAGTCTGTTAGCGTTTTTCATTTCAATATAAGTAAAAAAATAGTAAATTGGTTCAATTTTACTTCTAAAAATATAGTAAATTTAATGTTTGTTGGAGGCTTTCGCACTTAGTACCTACCCTTACAGATTTTGTGAAAGCAAATTAAGCGAGATATAGGCTAAAAGGTTGGACCCAGAATCCTCACAAAGAGGAAAGAATTTCATTCATTTTTATTTAATAGATTTTTAAAATTGTTTGTTTTTTCTTGTTATTACACCACACACATGAGCACGCGGCGGATCGCGGCGGCTATAAATAAGTCGTAATAATATGTAGTAAATTTGTTCTATTTTATTTGTTAAATAAACCATCTTCTGACTTTTTCTTAGCACTAGGTTACTACCTACCGTAGTATTATTATAAGGTCAGTTCAGAGTTAGATAGAGCGAAAATACGCTAGATTAGGTTATAAAGTAGAAAATGAGAACGACTCTTATTTTTAAGTTAAGAATAGGTATAGGTATTATTACTTCTCGATTTTTAATGGACCAGTAAACAGCTCTATTTTTCCTCTCTGTCTGAACTAAGTTCACGCGGAGACTTCACACTATTAAAGATTGTAGTTACATAGTGTGTGTGTGTGTGGGTGGTGTGAAAGCCATTTTCCTAAATAATGAAAATATGTCTATTATTTAGTGTGCACTCCAAAATAATTTGTGCAGTTATAACCAGATTTTATGAAAGCCAATTAAGCGAGTTATAGGCTAAAATGTTAGACCCTGAATCCTCACAAAGGGGTAAGAATTTAATTCATTTTTATTTAATAGATGTTCTTAATTGTTTGTTTTTTCTTGTTATCACACCACACACATGGTATATAATGATCGATATATAATATTTTGTAACC
Source organism: Teleiodes luculella (assembly GCA_948473455.1). Taxonomy (NCBI): domain Eukaryota; kingdom Metazoa; phylum Arthropoda; class Insecta; order Lepidoptera; family Gelechiidae; genus Teleiodes; species Teleiodes luculella. The sequence goes on along the minus strand of OX419601.1, from coordinate 6,895,064 downwards.
AGCTCTTCCATGGTACTTATCTAATAAAAATATTTATACTTAGTTAACTTTCAACAAAAAAACTGGCGACTTTATTAATTAAAAAATAATATAGGTGCAGAAATCGATTGAAGTTTACTCAAAGTTTCCGCTCAAGGTGTTTACTGACCCGTTTTAACCTTTACCTATCTCTACTTAATTGACAGTTATTGGTTTGGTGTAACTTGGACTAAATAAAAGTAGCTTCGGTTAATTTGAGGTAGGTAAAGATACCTACTTGACAGTTATATTGGGGCTTTCCGCAGACAATCTTGTTTATTTTGGGTAAAAGTAGTAGGTTAGAGAAAGAGTTATCTATCACTCGATCCGAATATGAATATTAAACTGACATATACCTAAATACATTTCCCTAAAATATTTACATAACTGCCTTTGTAAGATCTTATAAATGGTTTGATTATAATTATCACAGTCAAAGATTTTTACAGATGTGTACCTATATCAAGAGAAGGGACACGCGTCATTCAATGCGGCACTGCACGTTATTTTTCCGCGAACGTCCACTATAGTTCACATCCCTCAATGGGTACCTTGGTCGTTATTGAAGACAAATATTTTCATCTGTAGTGCCATTAATATTCATTCAAACACAAATTTTACACTAACAGCCATTTGAATTTTCAGTAAATAAAACTACAAAGGCACAATAATAAATACCGTAGGTATCTAACTTTCAAAGCCATTCTTTGAGTCCTTTCTTTTTAAAAGCGTACAAACGCAATTGAAAAGGCATTAATCACATACGTCCCGCAGCTTGCAGTTATTAGACAGCGCAATAACTGTCATTTTATTTTGTAAGGGCGCTTTTAAACGGGCTATGTTTTCGTACCATAATATGTAGTATTACGTAGCGAGGCTATCATGATAAAATTGCCCGATAATCGTGAAAACATTGCTCGGCAACATTTTCAAAAGCTTGGCAATTCCGGACAAGTTTGCCAAGGAAATGCTACAATATTACACAGTCTAGCTGGCATTTCTGGCAATCTTACCAGCTACTGTATTGCAAAAAACATTGCCCGTTTAAAAGTACCTTTACTTTTTCCATCGTAGCGCCGCGCCGCTAGAGTAGGTACTGATATTAAACTCTATTATGTCACCACTAAGAGCTTTTTCACAGTACTCGTATTGAAGTATGATTTCGTAATGTGATTGCTATTTCATGTGATAAAGCCAGAGACTGAGGGGCTTTTAAAATGACGAGAATTTACACTGTCGTATAGATTTTTAATTTAGACTTGATATTGAGACTGGGTAATAATATCAAAAAGAGATTCATGTAAGTAATAAATGGATTAGGTATTTCAGAAAAATAATCTTATAAAACGTTATAAAAAAGAGTGGTATAAATTTTACGTCTCGTCGAATATTTTATTTTGGTTCAGTCGGTTTCTTAAAATAATGTTGCTGTTCGGGGGAAGTAAAATTTTATCAGGTAATTATTTGTGCTCTTACAATAATTTTAAGCACATTTCAAATGTAGCTTACTTTAAAATGTAACGTTTCTTTATATACTCTTGTAACAGAGACTGCAATCAGTTTTATTTAAAAGTTAACTCAAAATTAGGTAAAACGCCAACTGCTCTCAACTCGCTCGCGTACTGAAAGGAACTACGACTCTACAATGGATTGAAAAGCACTGATATTTCATTTGTGAACGTGACCCTACTGTACATTTTGCGTCTTATGTTCAATTTACGATATTTCCATTTTGAGTTTTGTACATTTAGCGATTTGTGTACATTTTGTATTTTGTACATTGTGTTCCGAAGGATAAATATCAGTTGGTACTTTTGAGGATGGTTTATGTCTATGATTAAAGGCTGGGTGTGTTATCTTAAACAACACGTAAGCTTTACAGGAACAGGGCGGGTTTCCTAACAAAACAGTCGGTTACCTAGTAGTTACCCAATTAAGGTTCATGCTGAACAAACATAGAGGGTAAAGTTACGTCAGGTGGTTTCAAAAGACTTTTTAGAAAACTGGCTTTTTGCCCTGTCGTTTCGCTTGCGTGGTGATCTGATCATATTTGCCAGGGATAAAAAGTATTACAATCTAGATAAAAAATATACTAAAAGTGCATACTAAATTTCATTGGAATCAATTTACACGTTTTACATGTAAATTACATTGAAAACTTAACATTTTTATATTAGAGTGATACACTTAAATTATTTTCAACTAGTCGTGAAAATCAATATTCCTGTTAACCATTGTAATAAAAAGTAAGGGTCCATTCCTAAAACTCTTATGGTTTTTTGTGAATTACTAAATCTAATTTGGGTTTCCAATAACCCGGCATCATTTCGGGCTGAGTCATAAACGACCTCTCTTTTTGCAGTAACGATAATTGTTCTCATCGCCAAAGTAAATTGATATGAATATGCACAATAACGAGGCGAATCGTTACAACATAGGGACAGCCTGGTATTTAAATGTTCTAATAAATCGATAGCTTATATTAAGTCCCCACCGAGGGGCTCGATCTTTGCTTGCGTATCGTGAGAGTTTTGAGGTTAACCTACCTCACAAACCTTGGTGTCAGGATCATTAAGCTGCCTATGGCTTCTGACATGGCTAGGTACCATGAATCCCTCCGTAACAAGTGGACAAATTCGCAACTGGACAGATTCGCAGATGGACGGATTAGCAACTGGACAGGACATGTACGTACAGTCTATGACATAAAGAATAACGATAACCTCTTGTAAAGTCGTTTGTGCGGGGTAAATAGATAGAGCTAGCCCTTATGAAAGATAGTACACGCGCTCGTGCGGCTACATTTGACATGAAGGCTCAAACTCAATAAGACACGAGCTCGTGTACGAAATTCTCAACTCTAAAATCGGCTTTTTACGGCTAAACCATGAAAAAATAGCTTGTACAGTGTATGGACGTATGGTAGGGCGTTTATGAAGCAAAGACTACCACGCTGGTCCAGTGTGCACTTCACACACAATTATTTTATTTCATTTATATTCATTAGAGAAACCAGCAGTTTACAACCTAATTTTAAGTCGGCTTAACGACAACCCAATGTACTAAAAATAGGTTCAAATGGTTAAGGTCCAGGACCTTGATTTACGAAAAGTGTCTTTATATATACCATTGTATTGGCGGGTCTGTACAAAGCAAATATGCAAAATGGGTCACAATATTATGTCATAATTTTAGAACGCTGGGCCGCAAAATTATGTTTTAAGAAAACAAGTGTTTTTTTCTATAAATAGGATGCTTGGACATATAACATTTTATATAACATTTTTATTGGATGAAGTAAATAAACCAGTAAAATGTTTCCATTTACTAAAAGTTGTAAATCAAAGTGATACATGAGAGAAAATACACATATTCACTTAACATAATTTGTATACAATCTTTCAATTTCTTACCAGATGCGTGCACGTACGGTGTTTTTCCTTCACAGATAGAGCGTCAATAAACGTATAGTATGTACGTATAGTATCTACCTATATAAACGTAGATACATACAATTATTTTGAAGACAAATATTTTGTATCGGTTACCGATTAAACCGTGATTTTACTTTTTTATTGAATTTTGATAATGACTCAGCTTACATAATTATCTTCGAGTACCTACGTCCTAAAATGTGGACAAAAACATTATCGTTCTTACTACGCCTTTATACATGCTCAAATTATTTGAATATATCTTATTTTGAGCGCAGAAAAGTATTAACTACATTCTGGTTCACTTTGACGACTTGCAAATAATACTGCGTGTCTCCTTTTTATGGAGGATTTTTATTTGATGTAGGACAAAATGATTGCTACATTATTTTCCCCTTCGGCAGTTGAGTCGCTTGTTTTCGGGTACTGTAGATAATACTTATTATATGTGTGTAGCTATTTTCTTATAACAATGTAATTTTAGTTTGCTGTCGAAAGCTTTGCTTACTACGTTGCGTTATCAGCTCATTACTGTCCCCACCGAGGGGCTCGAGTTAACCCTGAATTCAGAGTAAATAGGCCTTAGTTGACCACGCTGGCCCAGTACGGGTTAGTCACCTTCACACACAACTTTTTGAATTTCTTCGCAGTTCTGTGCAGGTATTCTTACAACGTAAGAGCGTCGAATAAGAGCACATCGAAAATACATTGGTAGGTATTGGAGTTCAAATTCGCGCCTCCCAGAAGAAAGGCAAAGGTTCAGACCACTAATCCACCAACGCGCTGGTTGCGGCATTTTTATTTGTAACCCGAATAACTCATATAGCTCGGTATTGAGTTCTCTGAAGAACTCGAATCAATTATTCACTTATCAGCTTTTCACACCGGAAAAAAAAACTAAAACTTTTGCGCTTTACATTACATTAAGGAGTACTAGCTTTATGACCCGCAGCTCCGCTCACGGCCAAAAATTTTTCTTACTGGGCTCTTTCTTCTAGTTCATCGTCAACACAAATAATAAACATTTTAAAGTTAATGTAGTATCGTAATATATTGTAGACAATTTACATAATATCTTTATAATTTATAGCAATTTACATAATATCTTTATAAGTTATTCTAATGTATAAGCTATACTATTGTAAAGTTTCTTAATAATCCATTCAGTAGTTTTTGCGTGAAAGAGTAACAAACATCCTATCATACATCCATGCTCACATTCGCGTTTATAATATTGATAGGATGGATGCCATGCAATGAAAGGTTTGTTAACAAGCTCACATTTCTTTGGAAGTTGAGGACTCCACCTGCTTTCAAATTATACGCCTGAAGGGATCTTCGCATAGCAGCAGGAAAATCTTCATACTTTATCTTTCACAATTAGTACCATAGTAAAAGTTGTACATATTTAGGTATGAGTATCAAAGACTTTGAAACGAATAAAATTATCCTCCGGCCACATTAGAAACTGAGATTCACAACCAGTTGCCAAACAAGAATATAATATGTATTTGCTATTCAACCAGTTGTCATCAAAGATTTTTCCCTCCGGATTGGTCCACTTTCCCGTTTCGGTCCATTTTTACAATGGTCAATTTTATCACACCGTTAAAGAAATAAAATTCTCGGCATAAAATATTATATTAGCGTTAGTGATTACATGACTTTAATTCAAGCGAGACAAAGTGTTCATTTAAGGGCTGTTAAACATTTACATCCAATATTTACTCGTAATCTTATGAAATAATTAAGCATAACCTTTTCGGCCTAACAAGGGTGGGAACACAAAGCTGTTTACTTGATGAGAGGGTATCATGAATAGTAAATGGGCTCCCTTCGAACAATATGGTGATAATGAAACTATGTGGTAGAAGTAAGTAGGAAAAGCATTGCCGTACATTGTGCAACAGAGAAAGGTATTATTGCGCGCTAAAACTAAACAGTGTAAGTGCCAATATTTTTGTCTATTTACACAAAAGGTACCTGCATTATGATAAGGATTGTTTTTAACCGGATTCTAATAAAGTTGAATACCATTCATGTGACATAGTTTCAGCGTCTAATAACGTTTATCTATAAAAAGTGAAAAAGATAAATACTAGTTGTTACTTTGGTTGGTTGGTTTTCTCTCGATATTTTATTTCTATCGATAAAACATGACATATTTCAGTTATAAAATATATGATCAAATATAATATATCAAATAAAATATTTTAGTCGTTATTAATAAATGCCATGCTGGAAAAAGCCTAGCACAAAGTATTCTTCTTTGTGGTCTTTCCCAAAACCTGAGTAATTCAATAAATTACACATAAGAAGCGTATTACAGGTAAAATAACAATAATACGTGTCAACACAGTAACAATCATGGCAACCAATAGTGTGAAAGCTAGTAAAAAAATATTAACAGTGCTAACTATGACTTCGACGATAAAATAGAAATGGACTGTCGCAAAGTACTAACAAGTAACAACGGCTACCCGCAGCCGTCCGCTTTATCTGCGACATTTAGTTTGAACAATGATATTCCAACGCAAACCTTTCAACTATCCCTAGAACAAAAGAATATTTTGTATAGTTTGCATTGAGTTTAGAAATTTTCGTATTTGATTCGACTAAAAGCTCGTTAAAAGCGTTATCATATTTTCATCACGGAAATAGGTAAGTTGTTTAATTTCATGCTGCAATGACATGTGGTTTCCTGTTAGAAATAGGACAGACCTATATCTGTAGACAAGGCACTCAATAAACAAAATTTTAAAGCTTGAGTTCTGTTCGGATTGCTTGTATGCATATGATTCTTTCTCGGATTTTAAAATAAGTATTTCAGTGACAAAATGGCGGGATTTAACAAAGATTAGATTAGATATTTAACTACTCTAAAGATATATATTATAGGTGGTTACCTATTTTTAGAAATTGATAACGTGCAGTGTACGATCAAGCATATTTACTGAAAACGTTAAAAGAAAATCTAATAAGGCTAGGTTACAGATATTACAGATTTAAAAAGCTGGGCTTCGCACCAGTGCAAAGCTGGGGCGGGTCGCTAGTATTAATTTAAATTATTGCTTATTGCGCTTCACAACAGTCATCGTTTTATAAAAATCGGTTGGAATTAGCAATTTGGTGTTTTGAGGTATTGGTAAAGCTAACCGCGCGTGCTTGTTACCGTTATTTCCATCAGTCGCTATTTCAATTTATATGTACGTACATAATTAAATATGTTTATTCAATTTTACTTTTATTATTAACTAGTTTATTAGTAATTTCCTTAGTATTTTTGCCTACCCCAAATACTGAAGCACATGAGTATTACAACATTATGATACAGATTTATGCTGTAAAACATTTACATGGCATATGTTTTTTATCGGTCACCCAACCTTGACCTTCACTGTCATTACCCTTCGCAGTAAAGGGTGATTTCAGGCGAGTGTGCTTATATGTCATTCACTGGCTCTTATGCTTGAAAGTTCAGGTTACTATTTAAAGCCTCGGTCCTACAGCAAGCGGTCTAGAGTTCTACGTTCTGAGTTCAATAGAATTGAGTGCTGGCAGAACGCACCGCGTTCTCTTGCTTGCTTTTAATATTCGTGTTGGTTTCGAGGTTAACCTACCTCACAATCCCTGGTGTCAGAATTATTGAGCGGCCTAAAGCTTCTGACATGGCTCCTGTAACGACTATATCCGTAGATCATGACCAGAACAGCGGCTTTACGTGCCTTCCGAAGCACGGAATCATCTTTCTTTTCGGACAACCAGGTGATTCAGCCTGCAATGTCCTAACCAAACTGAGGAAAGTCTCACAAAGTGATATTTGTCCGACATGTTCCCCACCGGGATTCGAACCCGAAACCTCCGTAACGTCAGGCGAGCTTTTGTCCACTCGACTACGGAGGCTGTTTCTGTTCTCTTTAACCGCTACTACCATACATATAGAATGGCTACTGTACTGTCTTTGTGGCAATGATTTTATATAAACATTTACTAAAGCCGCGTACCCACAGATACGGGAAAGAGCGGGCTGCGAAACGGAATCCGAGTTTATATGCAGCCTGTCCCATAGAAAGCGGGCGCAATGTATGTTACAGGCTGCAAATAAACTAGGATTCCATCCCGCAGTCCGCGTTTTCCCGCGTCTGTGCGTTCGCTCCTATGAACTCACTGGTTCGCTCCTATGAACTCAAAGGTTTGTGGTGTGTGTGTGTGTGTGTGTGTGTGTGTGTGTGTGTGTCACATTACAAGAATCGCAGAACTCGGCAGAAATAGACCTTAGTTGACCACTTTGGCCCAGGCCGGGTTGGGCAGCTATACACAAACACTTTAGATTTCTTCGCAGGTGCAGGTTTCCTCACGATGTTTCCTTCACCGAAATATGAATTCGTAAATGAAAACACTTTGGTACGAGCCGAAACTTGAACCCGCTCCTCCCGTATGGAAGTCAACGGCCGTAGCAACTGGACCACCGACGCTCTACACATCACATTACATTACTAATCGAAATATGTTAGGAACTGTTATCAAATAACATTCATGCATAAAAGCTAGTTATAATTAGTTGTATATTATAACTAGCTTTCATATAAACCTTTATGCATGATTGAGTACTTTTTAAATTTGTTTATTGAGCGTTTATCCTACGTAATAATTACTCCATGAAATATAAAAGCTTCACTCTGAACTTTAAAAAAATAATTATCTGTCAGTTTGTTTTCTACATTTACTTAGTACATTAGGTTAAAAAATATTTAGATTCTGCCACGATTTGTACAGCGGATGCTTTTGCTATGATTTCATCAGAGTGTGCTATCAGAAAGTCGCTCCCAAAATAAACGTTGGCATCGTTGGAATCAGAAAAAACACATTTGAAATCTTTTAACTTGTAATTTTTTATTTTTAGTATTGATTATTACATAATTTATTTAAATCTAAAGTTACTAGACTTTCCGGAAAAATCTATAAAGACACATTATTTTAATTAGAAGCGAATAGTATTAAACAAAACATGATTACATTGTTACAGAATAAATATTATTAAAAAAAATGTATATTCAACAAGGGTGAAGTAGTAATAAAATTAATACGGCACCAGAATATTGTTACATGCAACAATGAAAGTTTTTGAACGGCTTAAATGTACGAGTATTTTGATGTTAGAGTAATGACTGAGTTGAGATACTAATGTATTATGCATCATCACTACATAGTATAAAATAAAGTCGCTTTCTCCGTCCCTATGTCCCTATGTCCCTCCCTTTGTACGCTTAAATCTTTAAAACTACGCAACGGATTTTGATGCGGTTTTTTTTAATAGATAGAGTGATTCAAGAGGAAGGTTTATGTGCATAATACATGCATAATATACTGAAGGATAACCCACAATAACCATTTTCCCGTGCGGAGCCGGGGCGGGTCGCTAGTAAGAGATAAATCTGGATTTGAGAAACTTAGTACAAATATTTTAGGGAATCTTTTAAGAAGATCAAGATATGAATATATAAAATGAACTAGGTTTTGAAAAAAATCTGATAGGATAAAGATGATGGCCGATCTGCGCCCCGGGGTCGTTGATTGTTTGAATATAGAATAATAGCTAGAGACCTGTCATGATCTATATGAAAAAAACCTTGTTTTATTTATAGTATATAAATGCATTATTGGATTCCACGTATATAGACGGGTTCTTGATTATGTATAATAGGAAAGTAAAACAGTCGAGTTTCCTTTTACTAATGGCGACAATTGACGACTTTATTATACCTGTTCTGTTCATAGCAAAAAAGAAAATAATACAACCTACAGTACCTGGTCTGGTAATGCGCAGAATTTATTATAAACATATTAATTAAAAAGATAATATTCATTTTCTTTTTAATAAAATAATGAGTAACGTAACAAATTCTATAATGCCGGGTTTACACACTTGCCAGGGCGTGGCAAGCCTAAGGGACGCAGTTATGCACAAGAGTGAGCGCGGTGTATTTGTATCTCATTCTAACGCATAACTGCGTCCCTTAGGCATGGCAAGGGTGTGAACGCGGCATTACGGTTAAGTTTAGGAGAAAATAATGTACGACCCAATAATTCGTGTACCAAGTTTGCACACACCGATAATTATAGCTGGCTGACGATTTTAATAAATTAGCCTAATGTTCAAGGTATTGTTGTGATAAATAATATATACCAAACCAAACATATCAAAAGATTGATTATTTATATAGAACGAACAATACGAGTGATCTATATGGACTTAGATCGATTTTAAATAAAATAAAGATTTTAAAACGTTGAACATGCAGAGTGTGATATAACATAAGTATGTGTACGGGTTTTGTAGTTGCCTGTTTGTTATATTTACGAGTTTAATAGTTAGCGGCATACAACTTGAACATGATGCCACGTGGGACAGTCAGCTGAAGAGATTGCTGTAAGTATTCAATATATATTTCTAATTTTTATTGTTTTTAACGACTTGTGAAGTTAGGTGATGGCGTAGTTGCGAGTATTACATATATTTTGCCGGGGTAGATACCTAATTCTGAATCAGGCTGTACAACTGCGTGCGAACTTATGCTAACTTATGCTATGGATATTTCTGAATTTTCTGAGAAGTAAGTGCACAGGTGTGAATGTGGTTTGCGTTTTTGTGAACCGATTTTGATGAATCTCGAGAAACAATATTTTGATGCACCACCAATTAGTCAAACAAAATTATACTATCATCGTAGTGACCATGATAATGCATTGTTGTTATCTTCGATATTTTAAGCAGTAGGTAACTAATATAAATGAAAAAGAAATGTACCGTATAACTTTTTAACCTGTCGACGACAAAATATTTATTAATTCATTGATTAAGGTAATACTCAATTAATATTACTTTTATATTATTTCAATCGAATTTCAATATTTTTAATGGAAAAATTGTTCTACTATGAAGATCGATTTTTAATATCAAAATCGATTTGATTAAGGGAATAATGGCTTTAGGTCTGGCAACCCTAGTGTCATGTCAGATGCTACAAAAATATCGTACGTATCGCATGTGTTTCTGCGTTTGCGCCTGATTCCGTTATTGTATTTCAAGTGTGTGCATGCATATTACAATGTTTGAGTCGATTGGTTTCTGAATCTGAATTCCAGATTAGGAAAAAATAGAACTTGTGCATCCATCCAGCCTTGGGCTTTCTGATGTGGATTCCGGGATGTACTATAATATTGGGCCGTACGTTATAGGGACCCACTATCAGCAATACGTTACGTCAGAAAAGACAGAAGGCGTCACATCACAACTTGTGACTTACAAGGGATATTAATTATTTTTTCTCTTTGACAAGGATTTTGTCAGTGATTTCGTTTCTTAACAAGATTTCGTGAATTGCTGAGTAATATAAGTGAGTTGGTGCAGAATATTGTTGTTCTTCAGCGCCAAGCCAATGCTGATAAACCTTCTCTAGATTACTAGATGTTTCTGTGAAAAATTGATTTTGGGTGCCTTGGCTGTACAGGTACAAAACATCTTTTATTTTTTTGTAAAAAGAAAAATATTTTTACTATATATATTGATTTTTTATAAACCTATTTCATTTCAATTATTTTTCCAGGTAGAACTGATGTTTACAAGTGTTTGTAGACCTTGCTGAAGAAACTTCCAGGGCTCAAGTAGGTATCTGTCGCTAGTGTGGTGGGTGGAGTACTTACATACATATAATTCAGAACACATAGAAACCACGGAAGATGGGATGGAATGTTTGTTTTCAAAAAGCTAGAAATATTCCTATTAATAAAGACGGACAAGAATATACAATAATAGACTCAAGGGTGCCTTGGCTACCTACAGGTACAATACATCTTTTTTTTATATATATTTTTACTATACATATCCTTTTTTTATGTATCTAATTCATTTCTTAATTTTTATTTCAGGTAGATCTGATGTTTAGAAGTGTTTGTAGACCTTGCTGGAGAAACTACCAGGGCTCAAGTATCTGTTGCTGTTAATGCAACTTCAAAGCCGTAGAAGACTATTGGGTGTTGCTTTTGTCTTTGATTAAATATATAACTATGTTTTTACTATCTTATGCAACTATTAAGTGATATTTATTATTAATATTATTGTATTGAATAGACAAAACGGTTATGTTTAGAATACTTTAGAGGAATGATCTTATATATTGCACCAGGATATATATGTCCTGTAAAAATAGTTGTCGGTTGTGATAAATAAATCCCAATAGCTCATTACTCTTGCTAGCTTTTTAGAGGACCTATTAATAGAAAAGAGGATGATCAATTAAATATATATTTTTTTAAATTCACAATTTGTGTTTTTTTTTAATCCGCAGTACGAGTCTATGTAGGATCTTCACAATATGAGTAAAGATCTTCTACCATCTATTCTATCATTGCTAGGACCATTCATCTTGCCTAGTTCATTTTCCTATTGAAATTGATTTTGATTAATAAGTGTTAAACCCATGGTCATTAGTATTTAATATACCTACGGTTACACCAAGTGGTATAACATATTATGCTATAACTTAAAAACCCGTCTAGCTACAGAATTTCTCATTCTGGAGTCTCATATTAGACAGCAAGACCAACTCAAAGATCTAAGTTTGATCTTGACGCTGTAATATTTACCGGCGGGGCACACGATGTATGGGGCGAGCGGCCATGTCTTTTACAGATTTTCAATTTTTTACCGTTTTCTTCTTTTTTCTTCTCTATGAATATTATTTTAGTAAAAATTTACACGGTTTTTATATTACTGGTGTCAAACTTCCATCTCTTACCATACTCTTTTAGCAATGAAAAATTAGCTGCCAAGAATTCTTCCCTGGAATTGGAAATACATGATAGTAATTAACAATAATAGCTATCTAATATTAATCTATACTAATATTCTAAAGAGGGAAGATTTAATTGTTTCTTTGTTCCTTTGTTTGTTTGCATTGAATGGGCTCCGAAACTACTGAACCGATTTTAATGAAACATAGTACAAAGACAGAAAAGACCTTGGTTTTACCGTAGGAATGATAACATAAGGTTACTGCTACACAGAATAGTTAAAATTTCACAGGTTATTTTTGGCTTATTTGCCACAATTTAACATTTAAAAATACACTCATTTCCTGTTTATTAATAATTTTAAATTTTAAAAAAAAGGCTTCCAAATACAGTCTCGTCCACTTATAAGATATGCAGCAGATTTTAAAATATAATGATCTACTTCTTTTCAGTATGTTTTTTTCCCAAGTCAATGTGATGATTTCCAGTTGCAAATTTTATGTTTTTATATTTGTCATCATCATTATTTACTTTTTTGTTCCTCGTAAGTTTAACTTAAGGTTTTCCATGAAGACAATATGTAATTTGTAAAGTGGTAGAAGTTAAAAAAATCCGTCTTATAAAAAAGCTGTAAAACAGTTTATTACCGTCTGCATGCAATGCAACAGCAGTAATCTTTGCTGAAACATTTTCTTATCTCTTCAAATGGTTCCTCGGGCACTAAGAACTGCCTTGGAACGCTATTATTTCTATCACACTTTTCTGTATATTTACACATTTTGAACTTTTGTATGTCGTAATCTATGCTATATTTGATATTTTATTATGGCCGTTGACATTAATTTCTATGGTTTTCTGACAGTATTGACAATTCTGTAAGAAATTTTCATTGAAGGAAAACAAGCAAGAAATTTGTATATTATCATTAAAAAAATCATATAAGTATCTTAACCACATGGTAAATATACACAAACTATAATATCACTACATAGTATAAAACAAAGTCGCTTTCTCTGTCCCTATGTCCCTCCCCATGTCCCTTTGTATGCTTAAATATTTAAAACTACGCAACGGATTTTGATGCGGTTTTTTTTAATAGATAGAGTGATTCAAGAGGAAGGTTTATATGTATAATACATGCATAATATACTTAAAGATAACCGACAATAACCATTTTCCCGTGCGGAGCCGGGGCGGGTCGCTAGTAAAATATAACAGCAAGTCTGCATGTACAAACTAAGTAGACACAAACCAAAAATTGTTTCGTTGTTTCAAGATTTAAATCCCTGATCGGAAATCACTACACTTGCTTCTTTATTTTCGTAGAGGTTAGAAAGCCGCGCTTCGCTATTATTTTCACTGTTGTATTACACTGTAGTGTTTTTTTAATCCTTTAGTTTTTATTTTGCTTTGAATACATTTCATGTGAATGATGAGATACTTTTTAACCGACTTCAAAAAAGGAGGAGGTTCTCAATTCGACGCGTATGTTTTTTTTTTTTTTTTTTTTGTGTGTTTGTTATAAGATATCTCCGCCAATTGTGAACCGATTTTCAAAATTCTTTTTTTAATCGACCAGGTTTACTTGCAGGGTGGTCCCATAAAAATTTCGCTAAGATCGGATGATTAAATTTGAAGATATGAGGAAATAACTCCTCAATTGACGATGCCGTTATACCCGATCGGTAAATTATTTTGGCAATATCTCGGCTTCTTATCAATCGATTTCAATATTTTTTTGTTTTATAGATAGAAGTTGTACTCAAAATGGTTTCATATAAATTTGGATTATATCTCATGGCGGAGTAGAAGACTAAAACCATGAAGGAAGAAAAATTTTACGCGCCCCGATGAAGTATCATGCCTATTTTGTATCGAAACCAATGCGGCCGCTCAGAGGGGTGGGAGGGTAGGGGGAAGCGGGAGACGGTGTTGGTCTTTTAACTCTATCAGTCTCTATCACACATCTTTGAATACGGTACGTTAGAAAAAGATAGAGACATTCATGTTATGACGCCCAACTAAAAACAAAATATCAATAAAGTACGACATTTATTTGTCTTTATTTGGCATGTAAAAAACAAGAAACTTAATGGTTACTGAATTTGAAAATAGTGATGTGATGTGGTATGAAGCGTAACGTATATTTATCGATTATTTTCGTACATTTTATCACATGGCTACTGGACTTATTTATCGAACTTCTCATATACAATGGTGATCAACTTGCAACTTGCAATAATATTGGGAATTGCTTACTTCTTTGGGCATTTAGTATTTTGTCTTTTTGCTTTTCCATACATATATTAGGTATATATTTTATTTCCTAGAGAGCAGCGAACTACCTAGAGAGGCATGGGGACAGACAAATAAAAATACAGTCAAAACCGTGCCAGTAATGTAGAGTTCTTTTTTTTTCATAATTTGGTGGGAAACCTGAAAGCTTCTATCTTCCATTCGATACTAAAGTTAGAGTGTAACATAATAAAATCAAGTGTGTTATTTAGGTTTTTTTAACTTTAGTATTATTTATTGTGTATATTTGTATTGAATTGTTTATTTAATTAGTTATTATTTATAGCCGCTTAAATAAGCATCAACCAAACTCTTCTAGTGGGTGTCTTACTGTGAGAAGGGACAACTAACAACAACCCGCCTGCCAACCGTAAAGATTTTTCCAAAAGCCTCCTGAAGGAACCTTAGTCCAGCAGCGGGACTGTTTCAGGCTGTTTGTTTCCATCACTGCTTGAGATGGAGTTCACAGTGGTTGTAGGTTACGCGCCGGGAACTATACATTCGTCTATTTTATTTAAATACAAAGCAAGCAAGCAAACGCGTAGTTGACGGATGGATGGATGTTAGGTTGTTTATTATCACAACCCACAACTCTACGCTAGCGAGGCGCAATTGTTTTTGGTAAGTCGCCGGAAACCTCAAGGCGGCGTCCTTCATACCTTATTACCGGGGTAGTCAATAGCAACAACTGCGATCCCTGATCCGTCAACTAAACAGTACCTATACTATCAGAAGTGTTGCGTAATACCCGCGTAAAATTTTTTCTTCCTTCATGACTAAAACGAAAACTCTTCAATAAACAACAGCACACTCATTGCGTTGCTTTTGTTATAATTGAAATATCAAGAAATATGCGGTTTTGGTTCATATATTCTGTAAACTAGTCATAGATTAAACATTTGAAAACCCCAAGTGAAGATAACAACTTAAGAATTTTTCCGTGGACAAAACGGGCGAGTGTCGTCGGTATCGTAGTGTTTGGTCAGTTGTTCGCCATTCGGAAAACTTAGGTTAAAGTCCAATCAAGTATAGCAATGATTTAGAATTTAAAAATCAAACGTAAGTCTGTAAAGGAAACTTAGTGAGAAAATCTGCATTTAATTATGTACTACACAAAAGAAATTAAAGTTTTGTGAGTACCTAATTTGTCATGATAAATTTCCACTAAAAAGGGTAAAATAAAAAGATAATTTGAAAAATATATAAAACCGCCTTCATGGTCCTAACCTACACTAAAAAGTTACAAATAAAATATAAATCTAGCTGAAAGCATATCAATTTAATATGGCTATTAATATTCCTTATTTACATAAATTGTAACATCATCTAAACATGTGTAGACATTGTTATACACTTTATCTTGGAGTCGGTGCCAGCTAATCACCATCATTTCGACCAAAAGACTTCTACTGCTAGCAGTCATCTACAGTGGGCTGTACCTAGTACTCTGACCGCGTTCTTTAATTTTTTTATATTCAACGATCTGAACTTTTGAGATCAGATGTGATTCCGATTAAATAGCTAGCCTCAACTGGCACCGACTCCAAGGTGAAGAGTATAACAATATCTACACATGTTTATATGATGTTACAATTTATGTAAATAAGGAATATTAATAGCCATATTAAATTGATATGCTTTCAGCTAGATTTATATTTTATTTGTAACTTTTTAGTGTAGGTTAGGACCATGAAGGCGGTTTTATATATTTTTCAAATTATCTTTTTATTCAAGTTACATTTGTAACAGAAATCTTTTAGTTGAGATATTACATAGTTTTATTCCAAATATTTTAGCACCCACCACCGCTTTCCCCATCAATATTGCCTTTCGCCCACCCACGGATAACCTTACCAAGATGGCAATCTCTGAGTAATGCGGGTTATATCAGCCCCAAAACATATTTCATGTAGAACATGCTTCCAACCAATCCACTTTCAGAATATACCCACGCTGCGTTCCCTCATATTATTATGAATGAGTAGGCAAAGTATTGGTGAACACGGCCGGCCAATTCGAATATTATTAAGAGATATAAGCAAAAGCTCTATGAAAATAATAACAGGCTTCGTATTTGTTGTGCTAGCTGCCCGCGGGTATATTTATATTTTCCTGAAGGAGTGCGTAAAATTGCGTTTGTTTTAATTTAACACTTATAATTTTGTCCAAATCCGTTCTGTAGTTTAGGCGTGAGCAAAAAATGAAATATACATAAAGTTAGTAACATTAATTTATAGACTTATGTTACACTTTTTAATGATATTTAAATAGCACAGAAAACTTTTAACACTGTATAGGGCAGTGATATTCTTTAAGATATCTATTATTTAGTTGTCAAAGTTACAAAGATTATATCCAATATTTTATACCCAATGTTAGGTACTCTGAAATAAAATAACTAAAAGTACGTGTAGTTTATTTACAGTTATTCGCTTTAAGAGAGTCTGAGTTGATTTGATGTAACTTTACAGTTGATTTACACGGATAATTTAAATGATATTGAACAAGAAATTCTTCAATTAAGAACTTTAATAAGTCTAGTATTTAAGAACAACTGTAAGTCATGATTGAAATATTGTAAGAGCTTGAAACTTCTGTTTGGTTTTAAACTTTGTCCTTTGACAATAAAATTAATTTAACTGAACGTAAAACATTAGTATTAGCACAGAAGAAAATAATAGTACTTATGATATTAGCTGAAAACAGTTATCCCAATGCCTTGTAACTAAAGTTCCTCGGATTTATTCACAATTTGTTTATGCCATTCACCATATTTATATGGTCCAGCTCCCAAATATTTCTGCCCGCTATGGTTCAAACTAGCAAAGGAAACCCTTATATATATTTCTTTTTGGCCGATGGAAACGTATCATCCATTCCGGAAAAGAATTTTTCGATGGAACTAAACAAACAGGTCTCACATCTTTTATAAATTGTATATTTCTATGCCAATAGTAGGAAAAGTCATTCATGAAATTGGAGTAGCCCCAACGGCACTATATTCCATTCCATACAGCCTTACGTTATCGGCTTTACCTTTAACCTCGTTGAATAAAAGCCTTTCTATTTCCGATACGGATTTTCATTGTGGTATGAAAAATCTGTTAGATGGGTTTCATATACAATAGGATATCTTATCTCACTGAACCATTGTGGGAGTACCAGGGTTTTGTATTTCTTTGAGTGAGTTGTTGATGACCATTTACCACATGATAAGAAAAATAAATTGTGAAAGTATAAATGTTTTAGGTTTTTTATCGACTGTCACACACACTCCATCAAAGCTTTAAAATATGGACTAGGTACATTAATTACATTTAATTTTTGCTATTTTAGCCAAGCACAGATTTAAGATAAGATTTTATATGTTTCCAAGTTCAGTGCAGTCCTATCATCAGTTCTATTATATAACCGTGTCTTTATTTTTTTTTTCTAAATGCATATTTTACTTGTTTTTGTGTGATTATACCTATACTAGCTTTCCACCGCGGCTCCGCTCGCGTTAACGTATTTCCCGTGGGAATGAGGCATTTTCCCGCGGTAAAAGGTAGCCTATGTTACTCAGGGTGAACGTAGCTTTCTAATGGTGAAAGATTTTTTGAAACCGGTTTAGTAGTTATTGAGTTTATTCATTACAAACATACACACAAAATACAAATCTTTCCTCTTTATAATAATACTAGCCTTCCGCCGCGGCTCCGCCCGCGTTAACAGTTTTTACCGTGGGAATGAGGCATTTTCCCGCGGTTAAAGGTAGCCTATGTTACTCAGGGTGAATGTAGCTTTCTAATGGTGAAAGAATTTTTGAAATCGGTTCAGTAGTTTTTGAGTTTATTCATTACAAACATACACACACACAAAAATACAAATCTTTCCTCTTTATAATATTAGTATGATAGTATGATAAGATATCGCCTGAATATCTTTTTTTAAGTAAAAAAGTAAGTGATGCACGTGAAATGACTGGACTCATTATTGCGATCGTACCTATACTACTTTTTAGTTCACTTCGTCTCATGGTAACAAGTGAAAACGTGTCATTTGTAACAATTATTTTGATGTTCGGCACTACATGGTCTGATAACTTCTGATGATGCTTCGTGTAACACCCTGGCCACAGCTTCGCGCGGCGGCGGCAGCGGCGGCGACCTGCAGCTCAAAACTTGCCAGAACGTTAGTATTGTATGTAACATTTTACGATATTTTGGAGCACTTTGCGTCACATGACTTAAAATGTTACTTTTACGTATTTTTAATCTTATTTGTGCTACATTACAGTGTTGAAGTCGTTTTCTAAGTAAAATAAGATAAACGTTACTTTTTGCATGAAAATTGAACGTTTTTTGTAAAAATTGGGTAATTTCACGCCTTTAAAACAATTTCTTGATTTCGGTGGTACATTTTTCTAGCGGGTTTTAGATATGAAATTTTTTTTTAGTTCTCTCATGTTAATTTTGACTATGACTCACTGGCAACATTCCGCTGGTCGCCGCCGCCGCCACCGCGCCGCCGCGCGAAGCTGTGGCCAGGCCCAGGCCCGTATGGCGAGACACTTGTAGAGTATGCATAAGCATGTAGTGTCATTGTTTGATCAATGCGCATCTGCATTAATAGCATGCATCGTGTTGTTCTGAGATCCTGGCTATGGTTTGTTTTATATTAATCCGGACAAAAGGTCATTGACGACGCCTGCATACAATGCGTAATTTTTTTTGAAACGATACTCTAAAACTATAGGAAATTATCGCAAAATACGTAATTTGGTTAATAGCATGCATCGTGTTGTTCTGAGATCCTGGCTATGGTTTGTTTCATATTAATCCGGACAAAAGGTCATTGACGCCTGCATACAATGCGTACATTTTTTTGAAACGATACTATAAAACTATAGGAAATTATCGCAAAATACGTAATGTGGCATACCGTAATAGAAAGCGGGGTGAGCGTGTGACCTTGCTAGACATTTTGGCGTTACATTATTTTTGATAACTTTCAAGAAAAGAAAGAGGTCAATGACCTTTTGTCCGGATTTATACGAAACAGACAATAGATATATATTACCATGACCAATCAGGAAGTTTTTAAATATACTGAACTCAGGTTGGCCGGAGCAAGAAAAATATCTTGAGGTGGGGACTCTCGGAAAGCCCAAACCTGGAACGTGTGTGTGGAACACGATATATAGTTTATATAGTAGTTAGTCTATTTGACTTAGCACCGTTCCTATTATACGTCCATTAAATGAGATACCTACATAAAGCAGCACGCTCGTTCCTGACTTCGTAGGCATCGTGTTGGGACCATATTGGGTACCTTGCTTGCTTGCTTAGCGTGTGCGTTTCGAGGTTATCCTACCTACCTACCTATTGTTAACTGTAAAGTCAAAAATTGAGACATTTGCATGCTTATATTAGTTTGGCAAAACATCACTGTACATCTTTGCTTACACTGTCATCTCATACACAATGTTTTACGCAAATAAAGATTATTTCTATTTCCGGAATTACTAAGCCGCCTAAGACTTTCGACTCCTATTACGACTACATTCGTAGATAGTAGCCGGGTAGCTTTACGTGCCTTTCGAAGCACGGAATCTTTTTTTTTTCGGGAAGTCAGGTGATTCAGCCTGCAATATCCTAATCAAATTGGGGGCAGTCTCACAATGATATTTGTTCGTCGAGTGCCCCACCTGCATTCGAACTAGATCACGGAGGCTGTTATTGGGTACCTTTCCTGGATACGACACATCTGGACGGTAGTAATTTATAGCTTCTGTGTTTTCATATTTTATGACAAGGGTCGTTTTAGATCCTCCGGAGGAAAGGCGCGGAAAGGACTTATAAATAACGAAAGTAGCCTGGGTTGATTTAACGCCTTTCTTGAGAATCCTTTTTTATTTCTTTCCAGCGGTGCTAGAATTATACTACCTACTTATTTAAAACAAAATTACTTGCTTTTTCTTCTAATGTTATTTTATAAATTAAAATAAGCAAAGGTTTTAGCAAGGAATTAGCAAACTCTTTTAAGTAGCTAAAGTTTATTTTTAATGTTTACTTAAGGCGATTATCGGCGAGATTCTTTGGATCTTTTTTCTTACGATCAATAAAACCGAGATTTTATTTATTCATGAATTTATTGCGAATTTCAATTTAGGTTACAGATGTTGTAGCTAAATATAATAATGGTCTCTATTTTGTACCTTTATAGGCGTATTTACAAAGATATTAAAACATTTTTAAAAAATTACATAAAATGTAAATTATAGTAAATCAGATTACATTATTATATATCAAAAGGAATTTTCAATTTCAATACATTACTTAATAATTAAATACACTTAAAATTTCAATTTTACTAATAATTATGTCATCTTTTTTACTCAGCATTTTATTTGTTTCTCACATAAGTATGTGCCTGTTATGCTTATGTACTCTTTAGCGTTAAGCAATCAGAACTTAATAACACAAACCAAAAATGACACTTTATTTCAACATGCCAGAATTATAATTAATCTCTTTTACGAAGTAGCTGTTAGAGGCCGAGAGCATTTCACTCGCAAATTAATGTAATTTAGAGTTAACAAATGAACAGATAGCAGTCTCGAGGGGGAACAAGTTTACACTGACTGTCCAACCCATAGATATTATAGCATAATGAAATCTACCCCTATGGTTGAACCACCAAACACTGAGACGACTTATATTATAATACTAGCTAGATAGCTGTCCGCCAACGGATACGCCCGCGCTGTTTTATTTATATTTTTATTTTCCGTGGTAAAACGCATCTAAGATGTTGACCGGGGATATAAGGTACCATCATGCCAAATTTCATTTAAATCGGTCTAACGGTTCCAGAGATTAGCGTGTACAAACAGACAGACGGTCATTTTTTTCAAAACTTGTATTTTTGTGTTCAGCTACACGCTCCCTTTATCACCTACAATCAGTTTTTTTGAAAAACAAATCAATGTACAGACACGCCGATTCTTCAGTTTTATTATAGTATAGATTTATTTATTTATTTTTATTTATTTATTTAAAGAAAAACATTTACAGCATAACAGCACACACAGCCAAATCACTGTAAACTTAAATAATATGAAAAAACAGACTAAAAACTAAAACATTCTAAAAAGAAGAAGAAAGATTTTACCGTTTCGTAGACGGCTCGTAGAACTTTGCTACGGCAGCTACGTCGTAGTGCCGGTCAGCAGAAAAAAGTACAACTTTTGGGTAGAACACACAATTCCTGTATTCTTTTACTATGACACTAATCCTGTGCACCCCAAAAATTTTGCACATAGTGATGTCTAAAATGAAACTAAAGTAGGATAAAGGATAAATGTTTTTGTAATAGCACAAGTAATCAATCGCAATATATCTAATAATATCATTTTATCGTTTCTTCACACGGCGTTTCTCATATATTTTGTATCGTTGGTCCGGAAAAAATATTTGAAATGAAAGAAATGTACAAAATAATGGTTTTTGATAGTTTTGATTTGTAGAAGGGACTTCAAATTCACTAGTCTGTGCAGACATGACAAGGCAGAAACCCTTGTTAATTTAATAAAGAGAGCCCTTTCAATTAGCTCTGTCTAATATCCCTTACATTTAATGAAAGTGAGTTTATGATTCTTTAGATTTTTAGATACTGTGAGTATGTGGTAATTATTTTTTATTTTATTCAATATTTATTTCAGAGTCTCACATAATTTATTTGAATAATCACTTAGTGCAACTAACTAAAATGTCTGGTTAGTTAGATGTTATATGTATAATATCCGCATTAATCACTTTAGCTGTAACATAATGTATTCATAATACATAAATGTATGTACCTCGTATTTTACCTATATAATTTTAATTTCCTTTTAGTATACAAATAAATATTTAAAAAAGTGATTGTAATTTCTCGCTGAATAGGGGACTCCCATTTCCACAAGAAAGCCAGTATTTGAAAATATAATTTTCTCAATATACGGTTGTCGAGGAAATTCGTATGAATTCAATTTGAGACCTCACAAATATTGAAGAGCTGAACGTTTTCAATTAGAACAACTCGCTGGATTTGCTTATTTCTAAGAAATCTGCCTATAGAGTATGTTAACAAACTTAGTTATATCCTCGTAAGGCCCAACCTAATTTTAGGTCAGTTTAGGTGACGACCCAATGTACTAATAATAGGTTCAAGTGCTTCCGGCCCAGAACTTTGATTTGCGAAAAGAGTCTTTAAATGTATTGCTATTGATATCATTCTTTTATGAGCTATGTTTAGTGCCTAAAGCTGACTATTCCATATGAAAAAGACGTCGAAATCTTATGTACTTTTTTTAGCACTCCGGGACATAGTAAAATAAAAATTTACTAAATACATAAGTTATAAATACCTATAACTTTGTTTAAACTTGTTTTTATTTACATTATTTACTTAATTGTTTAGGCATTAAAAAAATCAACAGTAACTAACTAATATTTTTCAAAATCAGTATAATTTCTAGGAAACAAATTATTAGTAGCAATAATAACGAGAGTGTGGTGGCCAAGTGGGTAGGGCCGTTGGCTTCCATTCGAAAGTTCGCGGGTTTGTACCTCGGCAGTCGGCACGTACCAATGTGTTTTCGATTTTCGAATTCATATGTACGTTTATTCGACGCTCTTACGGTGGAGGAAAACATCTTGAGGAAACCTGCACACATCTGCGAAGTAATTCAACTGTTGTGTGTGAAGTGGACCAACCCGCACTGGGCCAGCGTGGCCATCTTAGGCCTATACACCCTGATTTCAGGGTAGACTCGAGCCCCTCGGTGGGGACATTTATGAGCTGTTGATGATGATGAGAACCCAACGACCTTATTTTGGGACGAAAGTTTTCTGCTTCGTGTAGTATTTGACTAAAAATTGTTTATGAAAAAATTTGCACGTACTGGCAAAATATAGCATTTCAATAACCCTTTACAGTAAAATGCATCATTCGTAATGCAATGATTGCGCGGATAAACAAGGATTTAATGACCTACTTTTAGCTAGGACCCCGTTCCACACAGTTAACACGTGAAAAAAGCCAGTTTATTTGTTCTATCTGTCAAAACTGCCAATGAGAAGTTCGGATACGTTCAAGGGTTGCAATTTTTTATAGGTTAATTGAAGTTGGCGGGACTATTTGAAGTGTGAAATGGGTTACAATATTATGTCATAATTTTAGAACGCTGGGCCGCAAATTTTTCTTTTAGATAAACATCTTGGGCCGGAGCAGCCAAGTATTTTTTTCTAAAAATAGGACGCTTGGGCCTTACGAGGATATGTAAAGTCTTATTAAATAATAATATACTTTTTATGTATTCATTGTGTAGGTATTTATTATACGAACACAAATAAAATATGATAAGTAGCTAGCAGAAAATATCTGACACTGCTTGTGAAAAATAATCATAATTACCAAGTATCCGAATCCGGTGATAGGTATGTGCAAAACTCGTCCAGTAAAAAGTGTATCCAATAAAGACGTAATTAGTTCTGTGTGTCGTGAAAGTGTATTCACTCGGAACTTCGGAGGAGTCGAGTTATACAAACATTAGTAAACGCAACAGAAAGAGGGTAGAAAGATATGTTTGCCCAAAGCAGCCACCCGCGGTCCCGGAAGTTCTCTTCAGTCTTCCCGTGATGCATGCAACTGCATCGACATATCGGGCACTCACACAAAATAATCACCACGGTAAATATCCCGTTGTAAATCTTAATAGTTTTGAAAACAACCGTAATTTTTTTAATAAGTATAATGAAAAATAAGTTTAACCCACCATCATTATCATCCTGTATCATTCCACTGCTGGACAGAGGCCTGTTCTAATGCACATTCACTAAGCACGATTCGCGGTTTTCCACATCCAGTTACTACCAGCTACTTTGTGTATATCACAGCTCCATATAGCCGCTTGTGTAGTAAAAGATCGACTTAGCTACACCGATTTTCGGAGGTTCGCTAGATATTAACTTAATTATCTTTTAAATAGCAAATTTCACAAAGAATTAAAGCTTAAAATGCTCTAGAAACTTGAAGCAGAGAAAAGATAAGTTTCTTCTATGAACCATACTGCAAACTAGAGCCACAACTAGAGCACTAAAATAACTATCGACTAAATATATATTAGACCATTTATTTTAGTTGCCGAACCTTCGAAGTGATGCGTTGCCGGATAGGCACTTAGTGAATGGCCATCTTCTCGAGATAAGCCTTTGAGTAGTTAGATACCTTTCCTACAAAGCTGACCTTGAATTTAGTTTATTTCTAATTTGCGCAATGTTTTCAGATTCCAATAATATAACATTTTCGATTTGGGAATTAATAAAAATATAAGTAATTATAGGTAATAAATAAGATAATCGATGAAAATGAACAGTCAGATTTTTTATGTTTATTGAAATACATAATAAAGTTTATAAACTGTAAAGTTAATTGTAGGAAGGGCTTGAGCCGAGCCCTAAATCAGGCCTAGTGCGGGTTGGTCACTTCACACACAACCTTTGAATTTCTTCGCAGACGGGTGCAAGTTTCTCATGATGTTTCATTTCACCGTTGGAATAAACGTACACATGAATTCGAAAATTGAAAACATATTGGTACGTGCTGAGACTTGAACCTGTGATTTCCGAATGTAAGACAACGGCCCTAGCCACTTGGCCATTGACGCCCATAGAGATAGATTGTATTAAAAGTAATTCATATTCATACTAAATTATAAAGAGGAAAGTTTTGTATTTGCGTGTGTGTGTATGTTTGTAATGAATAAACCCAAAAACTTCAGCGCCGATTTCAAAAATTCTTTCACCATTAGAAAGCTACATTCACCCTGAGTAACATAGACTACCTTTTACCGCGGGAAATGCCTCATTCCAACGGGAAAAACTGTTAACGCGGGCGGAGCCGCGGCGGAAAGCTAGTATATAATAAACCAAGACTTAGAGCTATTTACTTAGAGACGACCATGATCGACCAGCCGAGCCGTTTTAAACAAGGTTAGTGCACTGAATTGGTTCGTATCGGATGAGCAGTAAACTTTCCAGTTTAATTTGACCTCCAACCGGTAGGTTACGTGGAAATCTCACAAGGGTCTGGATAAAATGGTTGAGTTGACATTGCTTAAGTGCTTTGCACGGTCGAAGCAAGCTTTTGATCTTTTTTGTGTACCCGGTATTGAGTTTTAAAGAGCGTCTACGTGTAATGGATATAGAAGCTGTCATCTTGTCTTTTGTTTGAGTTCATAACATCGCGTAACATTTTTTTTTTCAAAGGAAGACGTAATGTGTATCTACTAAGGAATAACAGTAGTTAAAATGTCTGAAAACATTGTTCGTGTATTGCTAAAATTAACATGTTGTGTAAATAGGGCATTCAGCTTAATATCTCTATTTGAAGGTGCGACTGAAACACAGCAGCATCTGTCTATTTAAAAACCACAAAAGTCACTATACAGTACCTGTATTATATGTATATAATTTATGTTTTATCCTACTAATGTTATAAACGCGAAAGTTTGTGAGGATTGATGGATGGATGGATGTTTGTTATTCTTTCAAGCGAAAACAACTGAATGGATTTTAATGTAACTTTATAAAATTATAGCTTAGGCTACCTTTTACCGCGGGAAAATCTCTCATTCCCTCGGGAAAAACTATCAGCGCGGGCGGAGCCTCGGGGCGGAAAGCTAGTGTGTAAATTTTTGGACCAGTAGTTACTCGTATTTACAAAACATAATCTATACAAAAATCGTATAAAGTTTGAATCTTAGCAGAGATATCCACTTGAGTTTTCCGTTTGTACGTCAAATAGCCCGTATATACCCGTATTCAAGGAGAGTTTAATTTTGCATTTCTCTTTCACAATTCAAAGAGCTCTCGCCAATCTCAAGTTTAAGACGCCCGCACGCGTAACCTCCTTGCGTTGTTTGTCGAAACTTAGGTATTCAATTTTCAACGAACCTCGAAACTCTTAGGCGTCTATAGTTATAAGCCTGTTTCTGGCAGCGTACCGATAGGGGGTTCCACATTTGTAGTTGCCAACGATTGCTATGTAACTACTTATACGATTTGGTGAAACGATTTGGATTTTTTACAGAAGCAAAGCCCCTGAGACGTCGTCCCCTTCATGATATTTTCTGAGGTCCAAAGGTTCCATTGAACCACCCTTAGATGCGTTGCTTTATGACTATTTTGGGGTAGAGCCCTCCGCTCCCCCACAAGACCAGTCAAGCTTGAAACATCGATTGAGCAACACAAGCATATATATTATGCTGCATAGGTCAATTGATGAAAAAATATACTTGGACATTATAGTTTTTAGGTAACTATAAGAAATACAATTCTGAGCTCTTTTGTGAGTATTGGCACAATGCCACCTTTATGACTGGTTCTGAAATTATGTGTGTTACCTTATAGTAAGATGCCATTGAAGGGATTTTTTTTTTAATTTCTAGTTGGCCGAATATCAGTACATGACATCGGGATTGACGATGTAATAATTTGATTAAATGATGTAAACTAAAGAAGATTTGTTTATTACAATTTGCCTACTCTGGAATTCTATTTATCTTGTTACAAATTAAATATTCAAACTATCCGAGCACTAAATCGTTCAGTCACCCAAAGGAACACGATTTACCGGGATCACGATTACCTAACACGTTACTAAATTGCTCTCGAATTGTTTAGTGGGTTCACAACGCCTAAAAAGCCGGCACAGCTTCGTTACATAAGTATCCTCACTGTAAGGGGCTATCTAGAGCCAGACTCAAAATTTGGGGGGGAGATGCGGCGTCACACATCCCTTTATATTGGTCCTTAAAACCTGGGTATGACCTACCCTGGCCGACTCAAGTCGGCCGAAGCTACGATTGGGGCTAGGGCTCCGAGATGGCTTGGCTATGTGGTGTCTCTTCCCAGAACATGTTACAGAAGCCGGCACATGCGGTTGGACATTATTTGCACTACGAAATTCATCCCTAAAGCTACTGAATACGGGCGCTCTCAAGGCCATCATGTCCAGCTGCATGGGTTACTATACAGATGTACAGTACGTACTTACCCAGTGTGTTCTATATTCTATTACCTTCACGTGCGAGGATCTGTACTTCGCCACTGATAACGCTATATCTGTTGCGGAGTACTGGACCACGCAAAATACTCGCTGAATCAACTAGCCGAAAGGATTGTTTAGTGTACCAGTAAATTAACTTTGAATGGTGCTTTACCTACTTAACGTAATCTGGCCCATCCGTCTTTCTCAGAAAAGCACCTGGAAGTAATCTATTTGTATTTATTCAAGTGGCATGAAGAAGCACGTAATCAAGAGCGTAAGCAGTATTTCCTAATGTAAATTTAATATCATCAGCATTTGTAGCTAGCTTTTGGTATGTAACGTCTCCAGTGAATAATGTATTCGCTAACGGGAGTTGTGTGATTTTATTGCTTGTAATATTTACTTTAATTGTATAAAGTGTATTTGTTGCCGACGTCGACGACTGGCTGGAAAATGGAAGGTTTTTAGATGAGTACTAACATTTTATATTTGGAATTTTTATACTTTTTTGTCATCTGTTTTTTGTTCTTTTTTGGTTCAGTCGCAATAAATTGTTTTACTGAAATGGTCGATTTCATTCTCTACATTTTTTGGTGTCAGAAGTGAATTTTTTTGATTTTGTGTTGCAGTGCTCATTATGGTGAACACAAGAGGAGGTAACTACGGCAGCGGTGTGGTGTCTACGAATGAACCCACCGCTATTGTGCCGGAGTCCTCTGCCGACGGCGTTTCTCTCGCCGCCGGGGCCGTTGACTCTGCAGTGGGCTCGCTCGAGTCCTCTGCCCACCCCGTGACCCATCAGGTGACGGATCCGGTTCCCGGTAAGTTGGCCACCGCGGGCGCTTCTCATGCGTCCGCGGTTTCAATTTCTTCTTCCAAAACTGTCTGCAGCATAAGACTTTTGTCTTTGCAAGCTCAGCATGCTCGCAGAGTAGCTGCTGCTGCTGAGCTTGAGAGGCAGGCTGCAGCTAAATTCGCTGAGAGCGAAAGAGTTGCTGCTGATCTGGAATATCAGCAGCAAGTCGCAGCCCTAAGTTCCTCTCGGTCCTCTCGTTCTTCCCGGCGGTCCCTAAACTCATGCCGGTCCTATCAGGGTCACGACAACAAGTTGTTAACCCTTCCTTTTTCGATGTCACAGGCATCCCCGAGTCACGAACATGTGACGGGTCCAAGTGCGCTTTTGGCGGGCGCTACTTCAGCTTTTCGGCCGCCGCCGTCTGCACAGGCGGCTGCCTTTTCTTCGGCTCCTCGGGGCACGGCTCCGCCCTGTGAGGGGCCCCCTCGCTGTGTCAAGTCGCCACGCTGCGATGTCGCTCCTTGCCGCGCCCAGGCGCTTCACTTCGGTGAGGCCCCGCTCCTCGGTGGGGCCCCACGCGGTGTCGAGGCCCCGCGTCTCGTCGAGCCTCCAGACTGCGCCAAGGCCCCTCGCTGTTGCGAGATTCCTCTCTTTGGCGGGGGCCCTAGTGGAGAGGCCCCGCGTCTCGGCAGGGTCCCACCGTGCGACGTCGACGGCGACTTTCCCCCTCACACACAAACTCATACAAATCAGCTAGGCACACACAATCATTTTAATATGTATAATTGTGACAGCAACAAAAATAAAAATTGTAGTGAGGGCCACACTCCACAAGACCCCTTTTTGAGCTTGGCCAAAGCAATCCAAAGTCTTGGCCAATCTAAGGTGAGTGACAATATCGAGCTGCCATCGTTTGACGGCCGCACCATAGACTGGCTTGCTTTTAAGAAGGCATATTTAAATTCAAAACTTAGGTTTTCGGACATAGAGAATTTGGCTAGAATTTCCAAAGCAGTCCGTGGTGCGGCTCGAGAGGCCGTTGGCACTCTCCTAGTGACCGCTGACTCCCCAGAAGTCCTAATTCGGGCTCTAGAGTCCCGATTTGCTCGTCCGGAGCAAATCGTTCTAGAGCAATTGGCTTTGCTACGATCTCTACCTAAATTAGCGGCCTCGGAGAGTGCTAATGAGCTCAATAAGTTCGCCTGCCGAGTCCGCACTAGTGTGGAAACAATTCGGTGAGTATTTGTCTTCGCCTGAGGTTGCGAACTCGATTATTGTTAAGTTCACGCCCCTTTTGCGGTCTCGGTGGGTAGACTTTGCGTCCTCTCACGTCCACTCAGGCACGAAACTCGAGCTTCTCTCGGAGTTTCTATTTAGAGAGGCTGATCTTCACATGAGTTTCGGCCTTGTTGAGGTGCAGCCAAAATTTGGCGTCCATGTGGCATCTGTCAGCGAGGCAGTCGGTCATGATGTGTCTAGTGATGTGCCAGTGGTACGAAATCTTTTTCCTAGACAGTCAGCGCCATCTTCAAACTTTCCTTCAAAGCTTTGTGTCTATTGTCATGCCAAAGACCACGAACTTTTAAAGTGTCAACAATTTGTATTACTTCCGTTAGATGAAAGATGGCGTTGGGTGTTGGGGTAGAAGATTTGCAGCAAGTGTCTTAAAGTTGGACGTCATGATTTTAGGAGGTGCAGGAAGGGTTCTTGTAGAGTTTCTGCTTGTCCACGGAAATTCAATCACAATACTTTGCTCCACAGGAACGAAAACACGGTAACCCATGTGGTTACTGAACTTTCCAGCTCTTCCGTTCCAGTAGTTTCCCAGCCGGCTTCTTCAGGAACTGGTTCTTCCCATGCGGTTCCTTCACCATCCAGTTTTCCTGTTCCACGTGATTTCCAGCCGTCTTCTTCGGGAACTTCTGCTGTGGTGGCACACTCCAGTTCTAATGACATGCGTGTACTATTGAAGGTAATTCCAGTCTGCCTCACTGGTCCAGCAGGTAGCGCTGACACATTTGCTTTGCTTGATGATGGTTCTTCTGGCACTTTTATTGATTCTGAAGTTGCATCTGCCATTGGTGCTACTGGTCCTCTTTCGGTTATCGATGTCAACTGCATCAGTGGTTTGTCTAAAGCCGTTGATTTCAGCTTTGTAGATTTTCAAATTCGCGGCCGTCATAGTCAGGAGAATCATCACGTGCGCAACGCTAGGGCTATATCCGGTTTAGGGATCAGTGAACAGACTGTTGAATTTTCGTCAATTAGTTCCTATCGGCATCTTGTTGATATTGCGGATGAAGTTTGTTTTGGTACGGGTAAACCGATGGTCATTATAGGTGCAGATAACTGGCATCTCACGATTCCGCTCGCTGTTCGCAGGGGTGGTGCAAACCAACCTGTAGCGACCTTAACTCGTCTTGGGTGGGTCCTGTTTGGTTTTGTTTCGGGAAAGACTCAACCAACTCTTTTCATTAACCATGTTTCTTTCGAAGAGTCTTCTCTTGATGCTGAGTCTTCCCTTGATGCTCTTATTAAACAAAATTTTGAGCTGGATGCCATAGGAATTTCAAAAGTTGAGCGATTCTCTGCCGATGATCAGCGAGCCATTAGAATTTTAGATCAGACCACGAAACGTTTGCCTAATGGTCGTTTTGAAACAGGTCTTTTATGGCGTGAGAGTATCTCCGCAGAAAGTGTCCCTAATTCTTTCCGTCTCGCACTTTCAAGGTTCAAGAGTCTTGAGAAGAAAATGTTGGCATCTCCTTCATACGCAGCGGCGTACAAAGCCAACATCAAGGCTGTTTTAGATAAAGGATATGCAGAGCCTTGTGATAGTTCTGCCCCACCTGGTCAAATTGTCTGGTATCTGCCACATTTCGGTGTTGTGCACCCTCAAAAGAAAAAGTTGCGTGTGGTGCATGATGCGGCAGCTATTTGCCAGGGGGTTTGTCTGAATTCTCTCCTACTCACAGGGCCAGATTTGTTGCAGCCGCTTCTTGCAATTTTAATGCGTTTTCGTGAAGGTCCTTTCGCCTTAAATGGTGACATTAGAGAAATGTTTCCCCAGATTAAGATCCGGCTGAAAGACCGAGATGCACAGCGCTTTTTGTGGCGCGAAGATCCCTCACAGCCCTTAAAGACTTTCAGGATGTCTTCAATGATTTTCGGGGCTGCATCAAGTCCTTTTACGGCAATATATCTGAAGAATAAGAATGCTTTGGACAACAAACATCTTTTTCCTGTCGCAGCCCGGTCTATCATTGAAGATCATTATATGGACGATCTGCTCGTTTCAGTTGATACTGCTGAGGAAGCTGGCCAACTTGCGTGTGATATAGTGCATGTCCACTCTTTAGCGGGTTTTGAGATGAGATCTTGGGTGTCAAATTGTCCTGAGGCATTATCGCGGGTTCCTGCTGATTTACGCGCCACTTCTCCTTCTAGGGATGGTCCAAACACTGTTCGTGTTCTTGGTATTTGGTGGGATTTAGGCGCGGATTCGCTTCAATTAGTGCGAAATTTGTCAGAGTCACCAGCTGCTAGTCAGATGACTAAGCGGAGTTTGATTGCTGAGCTTATGTCAGTTTACGACCCTTTGGGTTTTTTATGTCCTGTGTTAGTTCATGGCAAAATTATTTTTCAAAGAGCTTGGAAACTCCAGCTTGGCTGGGATGATCAGTTGCCTCCGAAACTTGCTTCGGAATGGATTCAGTGGAAGGCTGAGTTAGCCCGGTGTAGGTCTGTATCCATCCCACGTTGCTATGCACCTGTGATTGCTTGTGTCGATAGGCAGCTGCATGTTTTTGCTGATGCTAGCGAGTTGGCCTATGCTTGTGTTGCTTTTTGGCGTCTGGAGAATAGTGATGGTAGCGTGCGGTTGGCTTTGGTGGGTGGTAAAGCGCGGCTGGCTCCGGTCAAACTTTCCACTGTTCCTCGTCTCGAACTTCAGGCAGCCTTAATTGCTGCGCGTTTTGGGATTTATATTACCGAAGCACACCGTAAGAAGCCAAGCGTTGTTTGCTACTGGACCGATAGCATAACTGTTCTAAAGTGGCTTCGCAGTGACGCTCGTTCTTTCAAGCCTTTTGTGGCTCATAGAGTTGGGGAGATTGAAGAACTGACAGGTTCAAAGGCTTGGCGTTATGTGCCTACTCGCTTGAATGTTGCTGATGATGCAACTAGGCCTGGTTCTAAATTTGACAGTAATTGTCGTTGGCTTGTGGGCCCTTCTTTTTTAGCTCTGCCTTCTGCAGAGTGGCCCACAGAGCCCATTGTTCAACATGCGCTTCCTGTAGAAGAGCTCAAGAAGCAACCTGAGCAAGTTTTTTCGGTTGCAGTTTTATCTTTGCCTACTCCTGTAGTTGCAGACCCATTACGTTTTAGTAGTTGGCTCAGGTTGGTTCGGGCTACAGCGCGGGTCCATAAAGCGGCCCAACATTTTCGGCAACTTTTAGGCAAAAACAAAAATTCTAATTTTGATTCGCGTATTTCTTCTCGCGATTTAGTAAATTCGGAAGAGAGGCTACTACTCTTTGCACAGTTGGATTCCTTCCCGCAAGAATACCGAGCTTTGAAGACTGGATGCCAAGTTCCCAGACAGAGCCGTTTAAAGAAGTGGGCCTTAAAATTGGACGATTCAGGCCTGATCCGACTTGCTGGAAGAACTGCTGCAGCTCAAATCCCAACAGAGGTGGCCAATCCCATCGTGCTAGACGGGCGGCAATAATGCGGATATAAATCGTCCGCCTTCTGGTTCGTCATTATCACCACTGGGCAGCCCATGCAAATCAGGAGACGGTGGTGAATGAGATCCGGCAGCGTTACTTCGTCCTGGGACTACGCCCTTCCGTCAAGGCTGTTGCGAAGTCTTGCCCATTCTGCAGGCTTAAGAAAGGGGTTCCATCCTTTCCGCCGACTGGAGACTTGCCGCAGGAAAGATTTGCTGTTGGAGAGCGTCCTTTTACGAATGTCGGATTGGATTATTTCGGACCAGTAAGCGTCTCGGTTGGCCGAAGATGTGAGAAGCGTTGGGTGGCTCTTTTTACTTGCCTCACTATCCGTGCAATTCATTTAGAGATTGTTGGTAGCCTCTCCTCCGACTCTGCTATCATGGCTTTGCGTCGTTTTGTAGCAAGGCGTGGTTGTCCTTCTGTTATCGTTTCAGACAACGGGACAGCTTTTGTAGGAGCGGACAAGATTATTTCAGCGGCCACTGATTTGAATATTAATTGGAAGTTTATTCCACCTGCTTCTCCCTTTATGGGTGGCTGCTGGGAGCGTCTGGTTCGTTCCGTCAAGGTTGCTCTTTCTGCCACTTTGTTTGAACGTTCTCCAAGGGAAGAGGTTTTCGGCACTTTGCTCTGTGAAGCCGAGGCTTTGATAAATTCGCGGCCACTGACCCATGTTTCAGTGGATCCTCATGATGATGAAGCGTTCACTCCAAGTCATTTTCTGCTCGGCACCTCTTCTCCTTATTGGCGTTTGGCAGAAGCAAATGATGCTGATCTTGTGCGTCGTGTTAGTTGGCGAAAGGGTCTCCGATTGGCCGATCATTTTTGGTCCAGATGGGTTCGGGAGTATCTTCCTCAATTAACTCCACGCACAAGTCAGGGGTCACAGTCCTCTATCAAGGTGGGTGATCCTGTCTTGATAGTCGACGGCAATTTACCTCGAGGTACCTGGCCACGTGGGCGTATATCAGCGTCTTTTCCAGGAAAGGATGGCGTGGTCAGGGTGGTCGACGTACAGACCAGTGGAGGGACGCTTCGCAGGCCTTTGAGGAAACTTGTTCTGTTAAATTAAATTTTCTTGCGAAGGTCTCTCCCTATCTCATTCCTTTTTTAAAGTTCTTTGTTTTTATATTGCCTTTTTTGTTTTTATATTGCTTTTTTGTTTTATTTCTAGGTACTCATCTAGACTTCTATTTTCCGGCCAGTCAAGTTTTAGTCAAGTTTCGCGACCCCCCATTTCCGTGCCTTCTTGCACTTAGCCGATGGCGCTTCCCGTCCCTTTCTTGGGCTTCTAGTTCCCTTGGTCAATTTTAAACCGCATTTTGGTGGGGGGGAGGGCCCGTCTGTCTGCGAGTCACTTTCCCTCGCGGTACTCTCTGAGAGTTTTTCCCTGCCGTCTTGGACGGTCTGACCGTGGGGCCCCAATGCTTTTTCTTTAAGCAGAGGGAAGCGCTTCTTTATTCGTCGGCTACTATTAATGGTGTGCTACACCGGGGGGTGCCATGTTGCCGACGTCGACGACTGGCTGGAAAATGGAAGGTTTTTAGATGAGTACTAACATTTTATATTTGGAATTTTTATACTTTTTTGTCATCTGTTTTTTGTTCTTTTTTGGTTCAGTCGCAATAAATTGTTTTACTGAAATGGTCGATTTCATTCTCTACAGTATTGTTATTTGCATCGAAAAACCGGAAAACCGGTATTACTCGTAGACTCGTAGCACTAAATCAAAACTGAAAAACCAGTTTTCAAATAATATGCTCTCGGTTTTCTTAACCCTTTGAAATAAGGAAAAAAAAAAGATACTTAGGTATGTAATGCATAAACCAACCTATTTTTTTCTCAAGTACCTAAATTAAGCAAGGTAATTTTTAGTAAGTACGTAAGTAAAATCACTTGAATGCACACAAATATAACAGGATATAAATACAACGTTGGAGAACAAATGCGGTCTTATCGCTTAAAGCGATCTCTAACAGACAAACAAATGGTAGAGTATACACTAATCAACTTGCTGTAGAAATGCAGTGCTGCGTTTACAATTTCAGTAAGAGAAAAAGAAGTTTTAAATGTTATTTTAATAAAGTCCAGAACGTGTTGGAGAGGTCAAGAGTCATTGAAAAGGGTAGGAATCTGCGTGCCCTCTTAGCAGCCATCGCTGTGTTCGAGGACATTCGAGGCATCTGTTTCAGCATTATTCCTAAGAAATAGCTCTCGGGGCCAGCTTCAAGTAAATTGCGGCCATCATTCAAACGCTTTTGGTTTTTTAAGTTGAGAGGGTCTCGAAAATGCTTCAATCGGTTTTTCTATCGCGATATCGCTGACACTGTCATCGATTGTAAGCAAATTAAATTAATATAATATAGGTACATATTATGTCGCATTACGACGGTTGCTTGATAGTCAATTTTGTAACCTTACAACGCTCTGGTAACCTTTATCCTCTTTTGACAACTATTAGACATCCGTTAACAACAACTTTCTTACAACTATATGTCGGAATACAAATATCTACCCAGGGAAAAAATTAGGCGTTCTGTCCATAGGGATTTCAAAATTTAGGTCTTTAGTCCATAGGCATTACGACCTTGGATATTGTAATACGTAACCAGTAATATAGGCTACATTTTACCTCAAATAAAATGCCTCATTCCCACGGGAAAAACTGTAAACGCGAGTGGAACCGCGGCGGATAGCTAGTAAAATTTTGTGTATCACAATTTTATGTAAAATGCAAAAAAATATTTAATTGACATTTTAAAATGAATATAGCGTGCTTTTTTAATACACCGCATGCTACAAAGCCACTCAAGTGTTTAAGCGAGCAAAATCATCTTTGGACTCGATGCTTAGGTCTCTTTTACAAAAGTTTGATGAAGCAGTTCTTTTGTCTCGTACCAGCTCAAGTGGAAGCCCACTCTCTGAACAAAAGCCTTGATTTCATGCTCAACGAGTCTGATGACATTGACGACGAAGATTTTATGTTACATTTTACGTTCCTTTTTTCTTATCGTGTGTATCGTTGATGAAGACATGCTGTTACATGCTTTTGAAATATGGAACACGTTTCAATTTTCAACTCGTATCGGTTGGGTTACTATTTATGAACATATCGTCATAATAATATAATTTATATAAGTTATATATTGAAATTATCATGTCTTTAAGAGTTCAGCTATTTAAATAGTCTTTTAAGTTTTAATAACAGGCAGAATGCAATTATATTCCATTTGATTCTACAAACAATAATCTGAAAATTTGGCCGTAATTTTGTGTTATAATTGGCCTAATTTCAAAGTGCCCTTGAAATATAATTCAGTCAGGCTGTAAACTTTTCGGGGTCTAATTGTTTAATTAGTAGAAAGAGGTAGGTGCCTACTTTATATATTAAAGGAAAAGTAAGGGTAATTACTTTCTCTCTTTTTTACGAACCTAGGCGCAACTACTCTTATTTACGAACCTAGGCGCATCGTTCTCTGTCACTAGCCATACGTTTTCTAAAAATAAATCGTTTAATGCCGGCCGGGGGGGGCATGCCGGATGTACATTTTTTTATTGTAGAGGCGTCCGTCCGGGGGCGTACCGAAATGGGGGAATAACGACCGGACTCCGCAAAAGGGTCAATGTGAATAACCGTGGCACGATTAATAAGAAATAAAACATTTATTTGAGATTTCCGAAGAGATTACTATAGTAGAGATTGCTTTTAGGCAAGGAAAATCGCGCTTCGCTCTTTATTCTGAGATGCAGTCATTAGGATTGACGCGTATATTGTCAAATTGTTATTCGTTAATTGATTGTTGTCAAATTGTTATTCGTTAATTGATTGTTTGTAAACACAGAGAAGCAAACTCGCTTGAGATTCTAGAACCATCCATTAGCGACTCACCGCAAATCACACAGTATAGTGCTCTGGTAGTTTCGCACGAAACCTTTAACGAAATTTAAACACGATGGTTCTAGCGTAAATAAAACTTCGTAAAGATTTATTTAGCGCTAAATTAAATGATGGCTGAAATACATTTTGTATATGAAACATATTTTCATTTTATTTTATTTAAAAAATCTATACTACAACTACTCGTACAGAATGTGGAAATTTTCGACTAACCTATCCCAGCGAACTTCGTACCGCCACAGAATTTTATTTCAATTACCTATCGGTATTTTTATACGCAATGTTTCAGTTTGTATCAGAGATTTTGATCTATGTTAAGAACGCATATAGAATAAACATACAAACACTGTTTTTTTTTTTTACATATCCCTCGTATGCTCTGCAAGATCCTTCCTTCAGAAAATCTGTTTATAGAGGCTGATTGCATTTAGTGAAATAAAAAAGATATCCCTCGTAAATGTCGCACAAAACAACTACATAAAATTATATTATGATTCGTTCAAAGAGATTTTTGACCTTGAATGTCTAATTACTAGTTTTACCATGATAAAACACCTCATTCCCACAAAAAACTATATTAACGAATACAGCTAAGCATTGTATCTTTATGAG
Source organism: Teleiodes luculella (assembly GCA_948473455.1). NCBI lineage: Eukaryota > Metazoa > Arthropoda > Insecta > Lepidoptera > Gelechiidae > Teleiodes > Teleiodes luculella. The sequence goes on along the minus strand of OX419601.1, from coordinate 6,857,408 downwards.
CTAATCTTGAATAACAACCATTTGCAAGTCATAAAAAAGCTGGCCAATGTTCGAAGACATCATTAATGTGTAAGAACTTCTCAATGAAATGGCTTTACTCGTTTGTTATAGACCTAAAAAGTAATCAATCATTCTCGCTGTTGCCGTATAATATGTAATGCGCAATGTAAGCTTAACTTGATCGATTCAGTCGGAAACCGACTGTAGCAATGTAGCTAAGTGCTACGTGCTACGAGCGCGTAGCAAACAGCTACGATTTGTAGAGGAAAGATTTTTCGTTTTAGAGAATTGATTTTTTAAATCATTGATTCGTGAGGATTTTCTTTTACGATCTCATTTTATTTAATTAACTTTTAATAAGACTGATTATAATTATAATAGGCTGTTTAGGAATTTATGATTTTTAAAATTTTTACTATATTCCGAAATCTATGCAATGAAACTAATCAGATATATCAGTTCTATTGTAGAAACGAAATCAGCGAACGATGAATAATTCATCTCCAAAACATTATTTACAGTGGATATGGTCGAGATTGAAATATTCTCATAACCTAAATAAAAGTGAAACGTTGAAATAGTTCCTACAGCTAGCTACCTACTTACAAATTATAAACTGAAAAAAAAAAGAAGTAATCTATATGCTGTATGCTATAACAAGATTGAAAAGTAAAATTAAGTCAAGTCAAGTAGGTAACAATAAAATAGTTTTAGAGATTAAAGTGTATTAATTAATTTCAGTTTAAAGATAAGCTGCGTTTATTCGTTAGGCACATCTACTAGGGTTGTACCCATCTTGTTCTTGTTTTGTAGAAATATCTAGGTGGTATTTCGAGATGGCTGAACTGAGATAAAATATGCAACACAGAGAGTAATCTGCAGAATATCGATATTCCAGAACCTTGCCTGAATTGGAACATAAAATCGACGTATGAAGATCAGGCTCATGCATTGATAACAAAAGTTCTTTTAAATTCAGTGAGTAAAAATATTGTTGTTTGTTGATTAGAGATTTCAGTTCACCCTGAAAGAAGATTTTAAGAAGGCTTCTGTGTTTCTTCGGTGCAAACTGATTGAAATTTTAATTTCTTTGCAGATGTGTGCTGCTGTGTAGTTTAGTAAGAAGTGTATCATTAGGGTAGGTCAAAGATTTGGTAGCACAATTGAAAGAAAGAAAGAAAGAAAGAAAACTCATTTATTCATTCTGCTGTGACGGAACACATACTAAAATGTAGACACAAACTTAATTATGTAATTACACTATAGTATGCAATAGGGCACAACAGTGAAAGGGTCACGACTCAGCATTATGTCTACCTCATGAGAGATAGACGCTGTTTTTCAGTCGAGCCCATTCGTCAACCAGATCCCAAGAGAAGGGGTCACCTAGATGGCGAGTTAAAATCTCATATTAATCAGATACATAATAATATATATTTATATGTGTATACTATACATTGTAATATATAATTTGCAAATATTAAATATATGTAAATAAATATATCGGTAATAATATATGGTTTCATAGTAGTATAAGTGGGTATCTATAAACTTATGAAAATGTATGACTATAAATAAATAGTTATATGTTTTTATGTGTTATCCTAAGGTTATTTTATTAACGGCAATATGTTTAGAAATCTTCGATATCAAGGCAACTGTTGGTTTTTTAAAAGTAGATTTTTTAGGTGATCTCTGAATACAAGTTTTGAGATAGGTTTTCTAAGAGGAGGTGGTAGATTGTTCCAACATTTGGAAGCTTGATATCGAAAACTTCCCTCAAAAGCCCTTGTCTTATGAAATGGTGTAACTAATAAAAAACTGTCTTTTTAAAAAAATTGGTATTGCACCTGTTTTGACTCGGATAGTTGGAGAAGTAGATTGGCCTCCTACCTTTGCTATGTAAATTTAATTTTTGCCTCGATTTAAAATAATATTGCTTATGTTAAAAAGAAACAAAGGAAGTCAGGTAAAAACAAAATTACTTATTTTCTAAAGAAACAAAGTAGGTCAAATAAAAGTAGCACATGAATTTTTTTTTCTGATTGCGTTCCACCATTCGGCTCTAAGGTCATAGTAGCTACGAGTATTACCTGTCCAGTCTAAAATATTCTTGTCATAATTTCTAATTTTCTGCGCTTTAGATGTTTGTTCTTCGCTGAAAAATATGTGAGTCCGTCCTGTCCTCGTGATAGATGGTTAGACATTCTGTGAACACAAACTGTGTATATTGTCAGTACACGCTGTAGACGTTTTATTTGTATTTCTATACTACATAAATGCAGCAAAATTTGCACACAGAAAAAAGCTTATATTAATCGAAACCTTTATCTTTATATCTGTTAGTCACTCCAGAGTGCCTGTCATCATAGAGTTTAGAGTACAGTGTCCACAAACAAGCATAAGCCATCATAGTGGTTACTAACTATATTTTTTGTATAGATGACTACTTCTTGAGTAGGATAAAATTGTTGTCATAAAATCAGGAAACACGATGCAAAGACAGTCGAATTGGCTTCGTTTCGGATTTTACATACCCCGAACCAACTTCAATCGATCTTTGAATTTTCGAAACGAAGCTCGTGGTTTGAAAGCCCGTGATTCGAAAAATGCTACCACAAAACTCGATCCTTCCTTACCTAAAAACATCCCTATATTAGGAATTTTATTAAAGATGTTTTTGACTAAAGATGGGCTTCGAAAACATTATTTAGGAATGAAGTACTAAGTAAACATTTAATTTACATTCCGCTCTTTCGAGGAATGTTTTTTTTTTACAGATTTTTTTCCGTTAAGAGTATTATGTTTTCATCAGTGTTTATATTTTAGTTTTTTTAGATAAATGATCTAAACATCAAAAGCAATATAAAAAAAACTATGTGATGCTAGGTTGGTTAGTACATTATTTTTTATGTCATTCGTTGTGTCGCTGATTCACGGCATCTGCATTTGGGCCTTATACAAAATTATGTTTGTATATTGATGTTCTTTTTTATAGCCCTGAATTCTCGTCGACTGCCTTTCATGTTTTATTCAGTGTCAGAATTATTCAGTAGTCAGTGTACGTAACAATTTGTAAACCTTTTCGAGAGCATATTCGTTCGCGGTTCCTCGCGTAGCGGTATTGAAATGCGTTTAATACTTTGTAAACGGGTTTGTTAGAAAAAATAATCTTGTAAGGTAAAAAGAAAAAGGTTTGTGTTAGGCGTTTAGAGTTTAAACAAGGGTCTTTTCATCTCTCGTGCCCTAAAAGAACATCGAAAACGAATATATCTAATTCTGTTGTATTTCTATACTTATTGTACAGCTTATTTAATAAAAAGAAACAAGCAAATTCTAAAATTTAAAAAATGTAACAACATATTGTGCACGTTTTCGTACGTAACATAATTGAAATTTGAAACGTTACAAGCGGTTACATTATTTTGTGCAATTTTCGGAACGTTGTATTTTCTAACTTTGCGGAAAAGCCTTGAGGACCAAAACGAACAAAGGAAGGCAATGTTGTAACGAACCACGTTTAATATCAACAAACATGCTTTGAAATTAACTGGAAATATTATATTCGCTATAAAAAGGCTTCCTTTACAAAACCGTTTCATAATATCGGGGTATAAATAACAAATGACTATTGTGGGGGTAGTACTATTATTTTCTTCTGTGATTGTGGTTAAAATTCCTCGAACTACACTTTGTATAACAAGTAGTTTAATTTTGAGATTTCAACCTATGACCCTTAGGGAAAGTTCAGTTTCATGAGTACTACCACTACGTTGCAGATAAACACAACTAGTTAATTTTCACGGTGTATCTAGGTAATTATTGAGAAATTAAAATTATCTTATAATTATTCACTGCCAATACTGTTTTATGCAAGTTTTAGCACAAGTATAGGTACAGCTATTTGAAATATACTACCTCTATTCACTTAAGCTAGAACTTGTTCTTACTCGTACAACCAACTAACTCCCGGGTTAGAAGCAGCGAAGTTGTTAATGATTTATTTTGTTTCGGTTTAACACTTCGCCTCGCTATACTCTAGTGTAGCTTGGAGGCCACCTGTTTAATTAGATGGTAAAAATCTAACTTTGTAAAAATCTGCAGAATAGTGTTTATACAGGGTGTTACAATAATACCCGTAAAGCTTAAACGTGGTGCTGCTTGGGGGGACTGGTCTGCTCTAGTAGTCAATTGCCGGTTGTTTTATTGGTTATATCGTTTAGTTTTTCTACTTTGCCTTCTTCAAATTGCATATTTTCGTTTGCACTCTTTGTTATATATTAATCAAATTGTTTAAAATAATAATTTTTGTAAAATATTTTTGAAAAGATGCAACGCCTGTGGAGTTTCTTCCGGCGGGTGCTTCTCCACAGAAGACAGCCAAATTGTGAACCCGCCTCGACGTCGAAAAGTGATTTGTAAAATCCTACTTCGAATAAAACATTTTTTATTTTCATTTTTTATTAAAAGAGGTAAAAGGGTTGCTTGTAAGGAGTCTACTGACCAAGTATGAGACTTGTAGTAAGACATTTTGACTTGATAAAAAGTATCATTTTTTAACTAAAAATATTTCTTTTTCGTCATATGAACCCAGCTCTAGTATTCGCGGAAACACTACTGGTACTGGCAAAGAATAATGGCAATGCATTTATGCAGACATGTCGTTTCACGTCGTTTAAATTTTGTAGATTATTATGGTTAATTAAGAATTTTTACATAAATTAAGTTGGATATTAGTATTATTCCCTGTGAAAGACAAAATTCAAGACAAAATAAGTATTAAATGAGTAACCAAATGCTGTCAAGTCTGAAAATAGGCACTCTATGACTTAGACGTCAAATTATAACAGCTGAACACTAGAGTTGGGAGTGTCGTCTTAAGTCACTGTGATGAAAAATATTAGCTATTTCTGTACTTTATGAAACACGTTGTATTGTGTTGTGAGTATGTGTTTATTTGGGGTTATAATTGCGATATTTGGTTTAGATTTACATTTCTCTTTGCATTATTTTCTGTTTGCGTGTGTGATTTGAAATACAAATAGTACAAGTTATAAGAGATAGTAAGTTATAAAGATTTTTATTCGGAGTAAAATTTAATAAAAATTGTTTACAATGCGTGTGCTCGAAAAGAGCGTTTTCTAAGCAGCCAAACAGTGCGGAAAGTAGCACTTTTCCGCACTAGTGCTTTTTACTTTTCAGTTTTTTTTTTTTATCTTTGCTCAGCCTGTCATTCAGCCACAACCTGACATTTCAGTTTTTGAGATATTTTTACAAATTACTATTACAAATAAATATTATTACCAATCGTTACAAATATAAAGGGAACAATTAAAATAACAATTCAATAAACGCGTTTATAATTAGTATAATTACTTTAGAAATTAATTTTTATTGATAAATTACGTTCAAATATTAAATAAAAAATTTCGTGGCTGAATACATTTTATTACTCATGCCTTATAGCTATTTGCACATGCGCAGTAGATAATATTTTCAGCGCGCATGTATTTAAGAGGCCCGCCATTTTATAACGACTTTTCTTGCACAATGCATAGTAAAATATTGTATGATACACGTGCGAAAGATGATTTTCGACTCGTGTCGGCTTATACACTCATCGGAAATCACATACTTTCCGCACTAGTATCATAAATAGCTATTTTCGACGTCTATGTTAGTAAATACCGAGGAACCGAGCTTTTCTAGACTAGATCACAGTTTCACACCGATTAGTCCTGCGATGACCGCAGAAATATACTAAAAGCCAACCGTCGTTATCAGCTCATATAATTATGTCCCCACCGAGGGGCTCAAGCCCACCCAGAAGTCAGGGTGGATTCTAGCCAATATTTTATGCCAATTTTTGTGTCTAAGATATGCGGCAGTTGCAAATTCATAGTCGTAAAATAACTTTTATTGCCAAAATCTGCCAACGTTTTGCCGAAACCCATGATCATGTGCGGTAAAAAAGTCTCTATGTTAATTTCATATCGTCAATAAAATTATAGGTTCAAAGAGAAGACTCTCTTTCACTTTCCTTCAATTGCGAAAATAAATAATAAAAATATGTTTAAAACCTTGCGTAATGAACTTAGCGCTACGAAAGATATTGTATTTTTCATGAGGAAGCAAAAATAGATCTAATTGTGGCGCAAACTACAGGCGCGAGATTTTTCGATCGTATTGTATAATATTCTACTATTCTACTTTTTACTGTACTAATGGTGGGTTAGTATCACTTGGTCTAAAATGCAACTGGTCTACAATATCAACTCGCCTAAAACGCAGCTGGTCTATACATCAACTCGCTTTAAACACAACTGGTCTTTCCTGTACAAAATTGACTAATCAAATGTACTGAAATGACTGGTTGAAACATTTAATCCAAATATTATTTTGTTTTTTCAGGTAAGAAAGGGCAGAAGTACAGACTATGAGAAAACAAACCATTGGGTAAATATGAATACTCCTTTTTAAGTTGTACTTTGCTCTGTATTTTACCAGGAGTTTATTTAAAAAGCGTTCAGCTTAAAATTTAAGCATTTAATGTTCTTTGAAGTCACAAATACTCAGAATAACGAATTCCAAAAACGAAGCGCGCATTTTGCACCGTACACTAAATAATCAAAAGCGTAGATTTAATAAACACTGTATCAAAATACAGAGTTTTATGAAATCAGTCGTTTGGTATTTTAAAACAAGGTTCAGTTCGTAGATTTTCCAAACTCAATGAAATTTTATTTAATTTAAATAAGTACTTAGCAGTGACGATTAGAGAAGTTTACATACACATTTTCATAATTTGTCTTACCCTAGTACCTACTCTATAAGAATTGCGTTCCTAAACCTTATAATCAAAGGGATTCTTCATATAGATAAAATATTTATTTTGCCAAGCATGTTGTATTGAGAGCAATTTCCGTCTGCGAAGACCCCACTTACTTCCTCAAATTACTTTTCGAAAAGTGCTTAATACTCTTCAAAGAAATCCCACATACTTTGTTTGTTGTTTTAGCTGTAACTGGACTCAAATTATATTTATAGGTACAGTCAAGAGCAGGGTAATCTGAACACACGGACTGCTACCTAATTCATATTTTACGGACACAAGACCTGTGCAAATAAAAGGTCAAAGTGTTTAGCACAGCGTTCTCTTAACTATGCTACTATAGTACGAGTATATGTAAAAACTAGGTGGTATTAAAGAGGTAGCCTATCAAATACCCAGAAGTTAACAAAGTTTAAAATGTAATACAATGTTAAAGTTTTTTTTAATCAAGAATAATTACAATCAAAGAGTCATTATGTATTATTTTGAAATCAATGTAACTTATTAACACTTATTACAGTAGTTAGAATTTAAAAAATAGTCTCTATCTACGTAACTATCGATCTAAAATCTAAGATATATTTACGATCCTAGTTCTTTGTTATTGCAAAAAAATATGCAGAATAAATAAGTCTTAGTAAGAAATTGGCGAAAGCAAAGTTAGGCGATTTAAAAAGTGTGCCTTTTACCTTCAGATACTCGTAGTCCGTATAACCATCAATATTGGACGTGTCAATGCATCTGGCGGCAGTCTCTGAAGTTTGATTAGGTACTGCTAATGAGCTGTGGGCCTTTCGCGGCACGTTTCGTGAAGTCTCGCTTTACACCCTTGAGGGAAAACTTTACCAGCATAATTATATTCGGGACCATTTACAAAGTTACCTTCAGTAAGATACTAGGTGTGGAATTTAGGTAGAAATACCGTAGGTAGATATACTATAAAATACAAATATTCTTTTCGCCGCCAATTAAATATAGGTAGGTCCGTATTTTTAGCGTACAGAATTCAGTCAGTTGAACCAGATATTAATCAAAACATAAAATAAAATCACATTATAATATATAAATAAATAATAAGGAAAATAATGCGTAAAGTTTGGTGTGTGATGACAAAGACAAAGTAAAAATGAAACTTTATTCCTGATTTAGATAAATTAAGTTTTAAATAATGATTCAGATTCGCTTTTACGACTTAGTGTAGAAATTAGGCTAATTGTGATCTTCTTAAGCTCATAATAGGTCTCCATTAAGGTACATAACAAAGAAATAAGACGCTTGACTAAGTGCCTAAATATATTTAAGTGCTCATAATAAGAGAGACGGATGACTCTTTGACAGGTGAAATACTAATGAACAATACGAATATTCATAATGCAGATTTATAAGCTAATAGCAATTGGATAGATATAATAGGCAACACGTCACAGAATTTCTCAGTGAGTTTATATAATGTTTTACATAGTTGTCTAAGCCTGATCTTTGGTGGGAGGCCTTTGTCCAGCAGTGAACGTCTTTCGGTTGATATCGCTATAGCACAGAAGAAAATAATAGTACTAACCCGTACAGAAAGGACACTCACCCCCCCGCGCCAAAATGAGTTCCCCGCCGGATATGAGCACCCCGCAGGCGCCGCGGGACTATGCCGGTGGTGTTCTGGGGTGTTTTACATAGCGCCTAGCGCCATTGACTTGTAGTTGATATTCAGTTGTTATTCAAAAAGAAGTAGGTTGTCAAAATGCGTTTTCTGTATGGAGTGACCGCCCAGATAGTTAAGTGACGGTAGGCAGGAATTGGGGCTTAGAACCCACGACCTTCTAGATAAAAAGGTTCTTGAATGGCGGCCGCGAACCGTACGTAAGACGTAGCTTTGGCAGGCCCCTCACGAGGTGGACCGACGATCGGGTGACAGTCGCGAAAATCCGCTGGATGCAGACAGCGCAGGACGATCGTTGTGGAGATCTTTGGGGGAGGCCAATTTGTCCAGCAGTGGACGTCTTTTGGCCGAAATGATGATAAGGTATCTAATAAAACATTCCCCTCGGTGAATTGAGTAAATGCCATGGTTTAAATAATGAAAGCAATCAAAGCGCCTCGTTTTCTTTTTACGGATGTTTTAGATTTCAATCAAAGCGTTCGTGCTAACATTTCTTTTCAATTAAGTAAGCTCTTAGCAGATCAAGCTTCGTATTTCATTTACATTTAATGCTTATTTGCGTCCTTTATTGGAAATTGATCTACATTGTAAGAATTCATGAGAAAAAGTAACGCTTTTCTTGTCGTTTCAATGAGATCAATTATTTTTTCTGCCATCTGGGTATTACATTAAATTAGGTAATGAAATGACAAAGGTCTATTATTATAAATAATTCAATTTGAATACGTTTTTACCCAGCGGTTTTTTTTTGTGAAATGTGATTTGACTTGTTCTTCTTGGTTCGAATTATCAATAAAAAGAGTTCTTAACTTGATTAATAGACAGTTTGTTTTATTTTGTTTGGGCCAAGAAACAATACCAGTCACTAATAATAAAAAGTAAAGGAGAGTGAGTAAGTGTGAGTAGTGTAGAGTCTGGATCTAGTTAATAATACAAATCAATGATCTTCTTGAAGGAATACTTTTTAGGGTTCCGTAGCCAAATGGCAAAAAACGGAACCCTATGGATTCGTCATGTCTATCTGTTTGTCTATATGTCTATCTGTCTGTCTGTCTGTCTGCCCGTCCGTATGTCACAGCCACTATACTGTTCAAACTTGGTAAGTAGATGTATTCTGTGAACCGCATTATGATTTTCACACAAAAATTGAAAAAAATCAATCAATTTTGGGGGATCCAACTCAAAAATTTTTTTTTCATCTAACACATTTGTGTGGGTTATTTATGGATAGGTCTTCAAAAATGATATTGAGGTTTCTAATGTAATTTTTTCTAAACTAAATAGTTAGCGCGAGAGACACTTCCAAAGTGGTAAAATATCTGTCCCCCCTGTAACTTCTAAAATAAGAGAATGTTAAATCTAAAAAAAAAGACGTCCATTACCATGCAAACTTTCACCGAAAATTGGTTTGAACGAGATTTAGTAAGTAGTTTTTTTTAATACGTTACGCGCTTGGCCGCTTTTTTCGTTTTCATTCTCTTATTTTAGAATAGAACAGAATAATATTCACTTAAGGCTGGCGGTTATATAGAAACATTTATAACGCACATCATATACTTAGTTTTATAATTATAAAGGTCACAGAATAGCTATTACACACTAAACAACTCTCGTTACAAACCCAATGACGTCAAAGTTCAGGGTATTCGTGTCCTTCACACTCGTCCCTTCACGACCTGCTAAGTGACCTGTGGGATATTCTTACATGTGATGACCAAGCATTTATTCTTACACTTGACGGCCCCGAAGCCTAGTTGGTAGTGTGCCTGCCTTGGACCCAAATCTAACACAGAGAAAACAGTACTGATTGTATAGTTGTTTTAACACACGTGTGCAGGCGAGCCATTTTTGTGTGTGTGTGTGTGTACATTGTCTTAGCGTGCGTAGCGTAGCGCCACAGATTATTAAATAGTTACTACTTGCGCTCAGTTTAGTAGTACGCACACAAGAGCTTGTGTCTACCTCTACACGCACTAAAACACTACAAGTATGGCTTTCCCCACCCGCACTTGTAAGATAAAACATCTGTATCTGGATGTTGCATATTTTATTTAGGTGTGTAAGTGCACGTTATATAGAAGATACAGTATATAAAAATTCTATATATTATTATGTACTAGCTGTCTGCCCGCGGCTACGCCCGCGTTGTTTTCTGAGTTTTCCGTAGTAATTTTAACTATTCCGCGGAATTTCTTTAATTTTTGCGATTAAAAGTATTCAAGATGTTGACCAGAACAACTTTCATAGATCTGAATAATGCAATATCAAGAGCATGGTAACCTTGTCTTGATGTTGAGGCATCACCTAGAATGATACAGGAAAGAGAATTAAGAATCAACTGTCAGGGGTTGACGAAAATTCTAAATTTTGTTTAGGTTAAAAAATAATACCTAGTTCTCAATAAATTATAATGCTTCTCTATATACAATATTTGACGTAAACTGATTCAGAACATGGTCAAATGGTTTGTTTGGCTGACTTACACGGGAGAGAGCCACATAGAGCTGGCCGTGCGAGAAACAGCTGACGCTGAGGTCCACGTCCGGGACACGCAGCGTCTGACCTTGGGCTTTATTTATCGTCATAGCGTAACACAAACTCACCGGGAACTGTAGGTACACGTTTGAAACGGAAGGGGAAATTATTCGGAATCAGTGGAATTCGGGGTATATAAACTCTCTCGCCGACACCACATCCCGTCAAAATCTCTGCTCTATTATGTTACGAAATAATGAATGACGCTCACGATCAGCGCTCAATCGCGTATTCCTTTCCACATCAATTTCTAGCGACCGAGAAGCAGCCGTGCGGATGCGCTGCGTGAGCGCGGGACAGTAGTAAGGATGTGTGGGTTCTGGATCACTCTCGCCGAGCCATGCTCGCCCGCGTTTCTCGATCTCTGATTTTGGGCCAATTTTGGCGGATTGGGAAAATCGCAGGTTAAAAAAAAAAAAAAGGTTGTTTGATATCAAACTAGGGGTATTGCCCCCCATCTAAGACGATAGCACCGACTCCCAGCTCTCTATCTCACACGGTTTCCGAGATATAAAATGCATATGCTCATGAAATACAGTCAATGGAAAGGGTCGGCTACCTGGCTATTGTCCTTTAATTGGGGTTCGCTTTTGTTAACCGCGACTCGGATTTTTGATATCACTCTCACTTGCGCAATTGCTGCACGCTCCCGAACGCAGCATTAACTAGCGTGTATGTTAACGATGTATTTGTCGCCTATTACATGTGAACATGTTATCAAAAGCTTTTTTAGGTACACACATAAATGGGGGTGCAACATTGTTAAGCACCGATCGCAGCCCTGTTTTTTCACGCGCACTAGCTGTCTGATCCCGCCTCTATTACTTCTGCGGCCTTTATCTACCACGTCTTTTTAACATAAATCTAACCTAACCTAACCTAGCCTTGATTAGCGAGTTGATTAATAAGCAGATTATTAATTAGGGCGCGAATCAAAATCAAGCCGCGGAGGCCTGTTCTTATTGGATTCTGACCTGGCGCGGCCTTATCAATCACGTATTTATAACATAACCTAATCCAACCTAACCTACCCGAACCTAACCAAACTTAACCTAGCTTTTTATTAGCGAGCTAATTAATTAGGAGATTATTAATTAAGGCGTGAATCAAATTCATCCCGCGGGAGTCTGATTTTGTTGATTTTAAACCTGGCGCGGCTTCATCTACCACGTCTTCATAACATAAATCTAACCTAACCTAACCCAGCCTTTATTGAGGGGGTATTTCATTAGAGTGTTATTAATTAGGGTGCGAATCAAACTCAACCCGCGGAGCCTGATTTTCGTGTAATTTAGACCAGCTTATCGTATTCCAATAGGCTGTTTTCGTGACTATCTCGTTTATATAACCAAAACGGCCACTAACTCACATCTCTTTTTTCAATTGTATTAATGTCTTTGTACATACTTGTGCAATATAAGTTTCTTTTTTTGCCATCCCTTTAAAATTGTGTATTCCTTTGCTAAATCTAATAGGGCAAGTTTATGGTGGCTATTGATGTGAAGCGGCAGCATTGTCTTTATGAGCGGACGCCAACTCTTAACTCTTTCTCCAGTTGTAAAAAGCCTTTATTCTCGACTTGCACAATATCAGTTTACAAGTTTGTTTTTTTTCTTTATTGCATAACGTTTTGTTGTCATCCTTTTGAAAATTTTATCCTGTCGCGTCCACTGAATATAAAAGAACTATTTATTGTAAGCTAGTTTGAATAGGTCCGCGAACATTTATCTTTATGAAGACATTTTTTATGATGGTGTAACGTGTAAGGGACTGATTTATTGCTTTGTTTTCGTCCTCTAAAAATGCACCTGATTTCGAAAGTTGATCGAGTTGCGACACGTTCGTACCATTGATGTGAAGGGACACCATTGTTTTTATGAATACAAATTTTTACCTGATGGTGTAAGGGACTGGTTTATTGTGCTGAATTCACAATGCATTCAACTTGTCGTGACATGTATTCCCCACTGCGACCACCCTAACGCTGCTAGAGCAGTGTTATAAAAGCGAACCCTACTTAGCTCATCCTATTCAGTTTGTGAGTGACATTGAAGCAGCCAGCGCAGCGGTCGGAAGATCTCCTCCAATAATAATTCAACTATGGATGTAAGTAACTTTAACTACCTATCACTCATAATATGTGTACTTTATATTGTTTTCGTTGTCCATCTTAAATAACCACTATACTGTGGTTGTTTAAGATGGTTATTAAACTAGTACCTAGCGGTATGGTTTTGACTCTAGCTCTCCACCGTTAGCCGAATGTAAATATGTAATAGTTCAATTAGGATCTTACCATACTTGTTAACCTGTTTTCACGAGTCAAAATTTATCGACAAACTATAAATAACGTGTATCTTTATGCTTATTTCACAGTTTCAAGATAACACCTTCAAAAGCTACTACTTTCCTGATTCCCCCGATGGTGATGACGCTGTGGACTCATTGGTGATTGATGTTAAGAAAAAGGCATCGAAAAGAAGCAACAACATTGAAGCATTCTTTGAAAAACCAAAAAAGAATAAGAGGGCCGCGACTCAGTCTTCAAGTGTATCGACGGCTTGCGATGATGGTGTATCGTATATCGCGTCGAGTGAAAATGAGGGCATAACCGCATCTCATTTCGTCAAAATTGAAGTTTACGACATGAACAAGATCCGCAACATCTCACCTATGAACTATTGGAAACACGCAGACGTTCGTGTCAAGTATTATGCGCAGTCTGAGGATGATAAAAATTATCAAAGCGCGAGAGATATAATATATCTCATAACAAAACAACTCGCCGTGAAACGGGACTGCTGCAAATATTATATCGAACGCAAGCAGGAAGATGCAAAATAAACTAATTATATGCCAACAAGAATCTCACGGACACAACAAGTCGCGACTCGTCATTCCTCGAGGCATTGTAAAACAACAAAAAAGGCGGGCAAACAATATCGCCACCCCACTCCACACCATATATAAGCGTTTCGACTTGTGCAACATTTATTCACTCCTGTTTTCACCGTCGTGTCGTCGTTGTTAGAAGAAAAGTCAAAATGATTCTTGATACAGAAGGCATAATTTTACTCGGAAAGGATCATGTTTTAAAAAAACACCATAAATTAATCCGGTTGTGGTATATACACGGAACGTTACCGCAATCCATGGTTGAAGACGAGGACGTAAAACCATATTATACCCTATGCGATGGACACTATTCCAACCAAGAGGACGACATCGATGGGGTTTGGAGAGTTAAGGCCTATTGCCCAAGTTGCGAGGAGAATCGGAAGGGCGGAGAGGACCGACTCTACGGATATTCTCGCCAAGAATCTCCAATACCTGAAGCTGAGCGACGTGTGAACCCACTCCTGCTGGATTGGAGTGAAGAAGAAAACGCAGAAATTGCGGAAATTATGAGAAACAGTGACAGTGGTATCCCCCTATCGCCATCGCTTTATTCCCCCACAATGGTTTAGTTTTAAGTTATGTGTACTTCATTTTAATAATAAATAATTTTAAATTTTAATTTGTTTGTATTTTTCAAATCTCTACATAAATAAAACAAAGTTTACGTCTAATTAATCTTACTTTATTTTTTGTTTATTCTTAATCTAATTACAAAGTATAAGTATTGAATTATCTTAAGATTACCTATGAAAATAGACATCAAACATTTTCTTCAGTAAAATATCATTGTTCACTGTATCTGATGTAAACATATTGGTGAAATCCTTTAAACTCATACCTCGATATTTAAAGTACAAATACATAAGACAATATTCACCACAGAATGGTGAAAACAAACTTTGAATAACTTTGCTGTTATAAATCCATCTACGTGAGTTTCTTCTCAAAAATGCTAAATGACTACCATCTGGCTTTCGACCGAAGGTGTCGAAATATTCTCCAATACCATTTGCATTTATAAAAATTGCTATCCAATGTGAACCTGGCTTTGTGTCAGGATCCAAGTTACTAATTAAATAAATAGGATTCGTCATGTACATTGGTAACCGATTGGCTGCAAATACATTATACGTCAGAGAATGATGTATCGTATCTAGATATTTACTAATATCGATAGTATTCATTATTTGTCTTTTATTGTGACTAACTAATATAAAAGCAAATAATATTATGATTACTTAAGAACAAAAACTCGTCTTATATACTATAGTGCATCTATCTAACTACTGAAGTCAACACTTACATTTCTATTTTTATCAATTTCAATTAAGTTATCAAATTCAGCATACACAATACAATTAATTGTTTCAGATAGAGCGTTTTCAAATCTTACTTCTAACCTAACACTTCCATGTTTAACTAGGTTCCAGTGTGAAGTCGAACTTGCGGATAAGTCAGGGGTTAAATCAAAGGCCATCAAACAATATCCTTTCGCATACCTATCCTTATTAATACCATTGCCTTCATTCAAAAAATGAATACCAGTCCCTGAAAATAATGTGTGAAACATGCTTGTATGTAACCCACTGCTAAATTGGGGTTGTAGTGCCTTAGAGGGAATTTGTGTACCATCAATATATAAACTGAATGTATTTATAGCATAATTGTCAAAATCAAAGGGGTTTTTGGTAAAACTGCCATTGAATGCTGTATTGTTAACAAACCCTATGATACACCGCTTCGGTATTTGTCCGAGAAATACATTATCAAGTGTTTTTCCTTGCACACCAGATGGAATAGTTAACACTTTTACCTCGGCTCGTGTAATAGGATATTTTGCAGTTGTACTAGCTAGAACCTTCTGATGAGCAAGCAATACACTCGGATTAATGCGAGCTTTACGAATCATTAGCGTTGCATCCGTAATAGACACTTTTATTTTAATATCATTTGACGCAGCCATGAGGTTAAAGGATTCTCTAGATCTAACTAGTTTTACACACATTTCGACTCCGTTAATCAGAAACTTATCCTGATTAAAAACATCCGCATGTAAATGTCCAATCATTTCCACTTCCTTGCTGTCCTTCACACATTTCAGCCTCGCTGCAAATCCTTTATTGTTATCATCAGCGTTGTTCATTTTTCCGGCAGTGTCTTCATACCACATCGCACATGTGAGATGCGACTCTTTCGCCGGTGGGCCATAATTAAGTAAAGTTTCAATATATGCTCGATATCCATATGTATTGTTCGGGGGAGATATTAGTTTTTGATTCAGATAGATATCTACCTGACTGAATAGTGAATGAAGCCAATTATTTATGGGTGCAACAGGTGTTGTGTCAGAGTTCAAAGCTGTTAAATCCTGGTTTAATATCTTAGCTTTGATATGAAGCATCGTGTGCGATAAGTCAATATAGTCATCCCCAGATCCAGGAACTTGAAATTCTATTGGCCCATCGTCACTTAGAGATGAGATAGGTTTATAATGAATCCATTGTCCACTTTCTATGCTTGTTTGAGTCGATGGTAAAGCAAATAAATCCAATTCCGACTTAGCACATTCACAAGAATTATGATGTAAAAATGACATTTTGTTTGTTTATGAAAATATATCGTTGTAAGATAAATTCTTACTCTTCCTAGGCTTTTTCGCTGCTCTCTCCTTCAATTTCAGTGATTGAATGAGGTTTCGTTTGCTCCGTGCTTTAGTTTTATACCCTGATCCGTTCATCACTCTTGAAATTTTAGCATCAGCCTTAGTTTTTAAATTGGATGTGGCCTCTTTAAAGCGATTTGTAACAGATTCGTTTAAAGGCTTAGCACTTACTATGTCAGATAGAAGTCCCATCCCTGCATTTAATGCTTCCCTACCTACAACTTTAGCTCCATTTGATATTAGCGGAAGAACTGATCGAAACAGACCCCCCAAGAAGCTACCTATGCCATGACCACGCTGATGAGGTACACCTTTGTAAATTACTCCAACGCCAGTCCCCGCTTGATGAGAATAATAGTGGTGATATGGGCAAATACCATTATTATTATGTTTTAGATACATGTTAATTATTTACGTTTGAAATGTAGTTTAACACAGCTCGTCCCGAATTGAAATGGTATATGTTCACCAGTGTTTGATCTTATATCTATCTCTATTGTATCAAATTCTCTTCGCATGACAGGAATATAATGAGGAGGGGAAAAAATATGCATTTTGCTCGAACCATATACGTATTTTACGGGGTCTAAAGTTATAATTCTTAACAAAGGACTCATGACATCCCCCACTATTTGAGGTTCCACTATGTCGCAATAAATGTAAAGTTGTGACGGTAAGCCTAGATAAATATTAGCCGGAAATTTTCCGGTTTTTTTGTGTGCTACATTAGTATAAGGATCAAATCCAAGTTGTAGACTCAATTTTGGAGAGAAGTTCAATGAAGTTAAATTATTTGTATCTCCGGTAAGAGTAACTAGTTTGGAAATTTTGTCTTGTCTCAATTTGAAAGCCTCTCTTGAATTAAGAGCTGTTATAACATCTTGTATATTTTCGTAACTGGAAGTTGGTATATGACTCTTGTATGTAATTAAAGAAACTTGGCCCTTTTCATTAGGATCTTGCACTCGTTTAGTTATGTACGTAATATTATTATTTTCTTGCACGGTGAAAATAGTACAGGGATACTGAAACTCTACGATTCCCACTAACCATTCACCTTCTAATTTAATGGATTTAGGTAACTTTGTTGAAAAATTTGCCGTCTTATTATCAGGGAAGTATGGTGCGGAGCTATTACTAGGTAAAGTTAAATAGAATTCTTCATCAATCATGTTTTTTCCAGAGAAGATGCTAAAACCCAGGTATTAAATTTATTAGGATAACCTTTCCACTTCACTAATAATTCCTTTCTGCGACCAGAGTAACGAGTGCCTAGTATTTTATCTATTTTATATTTAGCGGTGGGGTCATAAATTACCTTCTGCAATTCTCTCTCATAAAAAGTGCCGATAATATTTTCATTTTGTAGGTCTTTTATTGAATAAACAACCCATGGAGATCTCTCTATAACTGAATTAATGATGAATACTTCATCACTCCAGTTAGTTTCGTAACCCTTCTGAAAAATGTGTTTATATTTAGTAATCCTAACATGATCACCTACTTTAAATTTTGGTGGTATCCTATTTTTCTGAGTTTTATTTCCCTTTTCTTCGTATAAATTTCGCCATACCGTCATAATGTTATCGGAATTAACATCACAGGGGCACATTTTAATACTTCTGTGAAAACTGTGGTTATATGAGTGAAGTAAATCTTGTAGAATATCCACGTATCGATTTGTATCATTATGTGTAAAATATCGCCACATCTTCATTTTAAGCGTACGTTGGAATCTCTCCACTATGCTAGCTTTGATATCCGGATTATTCGTTGTATAATAATTTATACCATGTTTCAATAAAAATGATCTCACATCTTTTGAAATGAATTCAGTACCTTTATCTGATTGCAAATGCCTAGGAGTAACCTTAGCTTCCAAAAATATATCTTCAAAAGATTTTTTTATAGATTCAGAATTCTTTGATCTAATTGCTCTTGCAAATGCATATTTGCTGAAGACATCAATCACACACAATATATATTTATAACCATCGTTGAACTCACTATAGGATCGCATATCACTTAAGTCAGCTTGCCAAAGTTCATTTAAATTTGATAGAATATACCTGTTTCTAGGGAATCTTCGATGGACTGGTTTGTGCAAGGTGTACGTATCCTGCGATTGTAACCATTTTTTTGTTTCATATTTGGACATTTTATTTTTCATTGCTTCTGATAGTTTATTTGCACTACTATATCCAGCTGGGTGAGACACGTCATAATAAATGTTGTTTATTTCTAGTAAGGGGTCCATTTGTCCCAAGTGATTTTTTTTCTTTTTCTAGGTTCCGCACTGGCTGTTGGCGTGCGTAATGGTGTGGAATAATTTTCAGGCGTGTGTTTTGAGCTTTTATAGATATCTTCAAGGGTTTTGTTTAAAGTGGGGCTTTGGGATAGTGAGGTTATATAAGTTTGTCTTTTTTTATTTCCTATGTAACTCATAGGTACTTGTAAATCTTTAAGGACTATTCCGAAATCTGTCCATCCGGCTGGAGAACTTTTACTACTGGGTTTTATAAAATCAGTGATGAGATCGACAATATTGCTCTTATAAACTTCTCTTTTACCAATAAAAACAGTGCCATTTTCGTTCCAGTGGATTTTATCCTTATTGTTTAAGAGAAAATCTAACAAAAGCTCACCTTTTAATTTGTATGTCTTCGGTAAAGTGGTTAGTATCTGTGATTTTGTGTAGAGGGTTATGAGTGGCTTTTCATCGTCTGGGCTTTTTTCAGGTTTGACTGGTTCTTTTATTGGATCATCTTTGCTTTCTATTGGCAGTATAGGTATCTGTAATGGTTTACGATCCTCGCCGATATGATGTAGGTATCTTTGCAAGGTTTGTAAATATAGTTGCCATTTTTCTCTGTCGTCGATTTTAGTTTTTAAAATTTTGTGCATTTCTTCATCCAAACGTGTTAAATTTTTAGTACAGCTATTGTCGCTACCTGCTCTGAGTTTTTCGACAACATCAGGCTCAATTAAAATCATTTTCTTGACGTTTTCCATGTTGTGATTTTATTTTACAATAGCTCCTAGTAATGCGCTGAGAACGGACCCGAGAATAATGGGTAAAAACGCTCCACCTTTCTGTATAATAACTTGTTTTCTTGATTTATCACATCCGCTTTTTGACACCAACTTTCTTAATATACCTTGATGTTTTTTTAGTTTGCGTTTGTCTTTGTCCTTCAAAGGTACTCTACCTTTTAAAACATTGAAAATACATTCAATAATACAATTTATTTCCTCACTTCCGCAAAACTTTAATAAAGCTTGTCTATACTTTGGTTTTAAAGTTAATAGTGCTTGTAGTAAATTTTTATGAGACCTAACTCTTTTTGTCATCGTTTCTTATATTAACACTATTTGTCAACAGCTGAGTTAGACAGCGTCGGTGGAAATGAAGCAGTTTAATTTACAAATGTTGAATATGGTTTCCCTTGTTTCTTTTATGATTATTTTTCCTTTAAAAATATTTAAAATGCACTCACAAATTTGATTTATTTCATCATCATCACAACATTCTAGTAAAGCTTCACGATATTGTGGTTTAATAATATGTAGTGCTTTTAGTAAATTCTTTGGATGCGGGGTTTCTACTTCACTCATTTTCTAGTACTGACTAAGATAGTTTGTTGTGCATCATATTTATACCCCCTTTTCGGGACATAAACAGTACAGTGATTGTCAAATGGAAAAATTTTAGTTTTAAAACGACAAGCATCATTAGTATTTTGTTTGAGGTCTATTAATATATATCCATGGGCTTGAGAAGTTGCGTCTTTGTAGGCCTCTTCAACAAATTTTGTATTGTCTGGGTAGACTTGACGAGCCAAATAACGTATCTGTGTTCTGTCTCTGGGATTTTTGAAATAAATTATGTAGCTTGAATTTAAAGAAATATCTCGTTGCCCTTTACCCTGATGAAATAAGTTTTGCGTGATGTAGAAAACGCTAAGGTTTCTGTGATGGCTACCTTTTGTGAAAATATCGACTATTCGACCATCTGATTCCCTCATAAGGTCGTCAATTATCAAAAGTCTAGGACATTTACCATCAAACATATTCAAATCTGGAATACCTTGACTGTAATTTACATTGTCTAAATTGTATAAAGGTTGCATTTCATCATAACACCATATCACTTCCGAAAATTGCTCATTACAAACTTCTTCACAGTGTTTTAAAAAATTTGTTACGAAATTTGATTTTCCGCACCCGCTAGGGCCCGCTACTATAGCCGTGAAAGGGTGAATAAAATGAAACATTATATCAACCCAAATAGCGTCTATACCCGGAGGTTGATTAGCCAAGAATGAAATAAAATAAATAAAAGGAATTTTTTACATAGAGAACCATTATTTTATTTATTATCAATTATTTATTTACAACACATTACATAAAATTACACGTAGATACAATAAAAATTACAAGTAAAAGGTTAAAGAAACAAGAACTTCACGAGAACATTACAAACATTGACTTAAACTAAGTTATTCTAGAACTACGGACACATAGGTAGGCAAATCATTTAATTCTATAATGACCCCAAGCGTAGGTATCAGTAGAGTCTCCTATAAAATATCGCTTGGTGTCATTATAAGATAGGGAAATTTTGTTTATTTTTTGTGTGTGGAGGACATGTTTTAAACTTCTAATTCTACACATTTCTGATATCTTTATTTCTCTGCCAAATAGACATGCTTTATACATTTCCATGTTCATGTTTTTAGTAACAATTTTACTCACACCTTTGGCTTTAGCTGTCGTTTTGTGATCAACATTAATTGCATACATTTTCGACCTTAAACCCACAAACTCTCGTAAGATTTTCCCATTGTTTTCGTCTTTGAAAAAACCTAACTTCTTTTTATTTGCTAGTTGGAAACCAAAGATATTGTTAGGTGGATAGTCGGACGTATCGAAATAATTAATTATGTCACTTCGTGTATCTTTATAAAAGTCATCGGTAAATATATGATAAATAAAGCTGTCCGTATCAGTGTACAGTAATTTAGCGTTTTCACCATATTTTGGTTTGATATATTTATAATGAAAATTATACATTAAAGTTTTAGAGATATCCAATACACAAAATCCCAAATAAATGGGCTTGTTATAAAATAATTTAGTTTTTTTTAACTGAACGGCGACCAATGAATCAGAAAATATAGAGAGGCTGTGAAATTCAGGTCGAGCGACCAAGCTTTGTGCACCCAGGGTTTTACCGTGATTTTCCCAATGTGTTAATAACTTTACATTGACCCTTTTTTCAATATTTTCCATCGTTTTACCAAACACGGAATTGTTCATCAATTTATAGAAGTCTTTTTCGAACTCATTTTTGGCTAAAGTTCTTAATTCTGTATTATGGTCAATATATTTCTTTAACCATGGACTTTGTTTAAATTGTAGCACTCTGTGAACTTTGACCAGCTTCATACCTAATTCTATACACTGCATCAGATTTCTATAATGTATAACATATTTTTTTTTACTATGCAAATTAGGAACCAACTTCTTATCTTTGCTACCTCCGATAGCAACAGTTTCGGGGCATAATGGAAAATCTGAATGTGAATCATGAAGGTTTTCAGGGTAGTCGAGATCTACTTCTAATATGTATCCTACAGCAGATGTGGGGGAGACTAAAAAATGTGTGTCAGGGCTAACCCATTTAAAGTCACCTTCAGGTAGGTACTGTGACATTGCCCATCCATAGAGGTTATTTGCATCTAGATACATTAAATAGGATTTTGGTATATTGGGATTAAAATCATCGAGATATTGGTTATTAGCCCTACCGTATCTGTTACAACATACTGAAATGCCACCCCTTATACCTGATTTGATGAATGCGATTTTATCAAAATCATTGAACAATTCTAATTTAATTTTTGTGTATTTCAGCATTGCATCCCAACTCAAGCCAGGTGCTGTATAATACTGAGTTGGATCTAAATCATACGTATTAATGCACACATTTCGGAAATTTTCAAAAATATCTGTTAACAACATGACGTCAGTTTTCAAGTAAATGTTTGAATAATCTAACAAATTTTTACAATTAAAATGATTCCAAACATCCTGAGCATGAATATAATCGTTATTTGATATATATGCACCAGTCAAAGAACTATAAAATTGTTTTTCATCAGGGAGGGATGTAACTTGTAATGAATCATAAGAACTTAAATATTCATATGGAAATACACCTTTTTTTATTAATCTACGAAAGTCGCTTTCTATAGGAAATTGTTTTTTCATTTCGGTGAATTGATCTTCATTTAGATTTTTAGCTAAACTATCTAAACTACTTGGCATAAATCTGAAGGAATCTAAAAATCTTATCGATACTATATTACCATTTATGGAAATCTTTTTGGTGAAAGATATATACTTCTCTTTATTTTGAGGAATTATTTCTATTTCACCATCAACAAAGTCCAACGCGTGAACAATAAAATGAGCATCATAATTACTTAAATTATGGAATAGAACTGGAACAAAAGAGGGAATTTTATAATTTGAAATACATTTTTTATGCACAACACCACGAAACTTTCCAGTGTTTGGATCATAATATAATTCACGGTCTGTATTTAACTTATTATCACATATGTAACATAATTTTGCCTGATGAATTTTCAACTTATCGTTCTCGTTAAGCGTTTGGTGGTGTTTCCGAAAACAGATTTTTTTATGAATTTCAGTCACATCTGTAAGTAAACTTTCCATAAACTTCTTAGCACAATCAGGTCCTGCATAAGTTCGATACTTGGAAAGCCTGTCATCGTATGAGCACTTAATAAAATAACCGTAGCTAAATACTTCGTGTTCATGCGTTGAAATTGTAAATGATTTTGATGAATCGGGGTCACATGATTTTATTGGTTTTAATATGGCTTCAAAATCAGCATAAATAACAAACGGTAACTTTAGTTTTTTGTCAAATTTGTCAAATTCAATATCCGAGTCAACTTTAGGTAGTTCGATGACTACCTGTGCGCAATCTCTTTCCTGATGTATAATTAAGCTATCTTTGGTTCTGAAATATAGCAAGCAACCATCACAAATATGAATTGCATCTTTCCGATTTGTAATTTGTCTGCTCACTAGGCGCGAGAAATTTTGAATTAGACAATAATGATTTCTTAAACCATTTGTCACATACAACAAGTTAATATGAATATCTTTACGACATTTGGTGAAGTACAGGGGCCCCACCACGTTATTACAATTATTTTCCTTATTATACTCTAAGCCGAAAACATTGATACTAATATTATTTTGGGCCTCTACTTTTTTCAAATCCTTCAACTTTACAGGGAAAGAAACACCATCAAAGTATAACTTATTCACGTTTCTCAAATATGATGATACCCGATCTTTATTATTATTAACAGGATAGAGAGCAGCAAGTAATGCCCATTTTAGACATTGCACATCATTATTTTTAACATTTACTACAGCTTTTCTATGTTTAATATCGAGGGGTAGGTCAATGTACGAAGAGCCGCGTAAAGGATTAAATTGATTAACGTTCATTTCTAAACACAGTATTTTTTGTAAGGACCAACCGCTGTCTTTTTTTTCAAAGTTCATCATTTTAGAACTAATATCCACACTTAATGAATTTAAATAATCCTCTAATCTATCTCCTATGCAAAGAGACCAGTTGCAAGTTTGAAAGTCGAATGAGTTTTTAATATCTTTGGTTTCCTGAATGAAGTCCGCATGAACAATAAAATTTACTTTAATAGCCGTTAATTCTTTTAGGCAATCCTCCAGAAGAAATAACACAGTATTTTTAACGGAAGATATGAACATTTCGGGACTTTTAAGCACATTATTTTCATCAGTATGTGGAGGATGAATGCGATATGTTAATATTCTCGAACCAAAAGCTGTATTGATAATTTCTACGTTGCTAAGACGATGCCTTTGAATTAAAATTTTTTCCTTGTGTGATTTGCTGCGTAAATGATTAGCGAAATATCTTCGACTCACCGCATGATTACATATTTCACAAGTAACAATGTCTTGTTCTCTTAAGTCTCCAGAACTGGTGGATGCTGCGTTTGGTAGTGGTCGTGAAGCTGGTAGTGATGAAGACTCCGCGTTAGAGGGCAGCTTTTGAGTTCGAAGACGTTTTGAGATACTGCTGCTGCTGGCCTTAGCTTTTCGTTTTCCACCAATTTGGAATGGTACTCTACAATGAGATAAAAAAACATAAGTTATAAAATTGGTTAAATTGGTCCTATGTGAATATTAATAAAATAAACTCAAAACAGGGATAAAATTATACTCACACAGTTTGCTTCCCTAAGTCTTGTTCCTCTGCTTCTTGACAAAGTCGACAGAGTTCTTCATTGACTTCATTCTGTAGAGTTTCCATTTTTATACTTGTTCTGGTGTGAGTAAAATTTAACGAGTGAATAAATGTTGCACAAGTCGAAACGCTTATATATGGTGTGGAGTGGGGTGGCGATATTGTTTGCCCGCCTTTTTTGTTGTTTTACAATGCCTCGAGGAATGACGAGTCGCGACTTGTTGTGTCCGTGAGATTCTTGTTGGCATATAATTAGTTTATTTTGCATCTTCCTGCTTGCGTTCGATATAATATTTGCAGCAGTCCCGTTTCACGGCGAGTTGTTTTGTTATGAGATATATTATATCTCTCGCGCTTTGATAATTTTTATCATCCTCAGACTGCGCATAATACTTGACACGAACGTCTGCGTGTTTCCAATAGTTCATAGGTGAGATGTTGCGGATCTTGTTCATGTCGTAAACTTCAATTTTGACGAAATGAGATGCGGTTATGCCCTCATTTTCACTCGACGCGATATACGATACACCATCATCGCAAGCCGTCGATACACTTGAAGACTGAGTCGCGGCCCTCTTATTCTTTTTTGGTTTTTCAAAGAATGCTTCAATGTTGTTGCTTCTTTTCGATGCCTTTTTCTTAACATCAATCACCAATGAGTCCACAGCGTCATCACCATCGGGGGAATCAGGAAAGTAGTAGCTTTTGAAGGTGTTATCTTGAAACTGTGAAATAAGCATAAAGATACACGTTATTTATAGTTTGTCGATAAATTTTGACTCGTGAAAACAGGTTAACAAGTATGGTAAGATCCTAATTGAACTATTACATATTTACATTCGGCTAACGGTGGAGAGCTAGAGTCAAAACCATACCGCTAGGTACTAGTTTAATAACCATCTTAAACAACCACAGTATAGTGGTTATTTAAGATGGACAACGAAAACAATATAAAGTACACATATTATGAGTGATAGGTAGTTAAAGTTACTTACATCCATAGTTGAATTATTATTGGAGGAGATCTTCCGACCGCTGCGCTGGCTGCTTCAATGTCACTCACAAACTGAATAGGATGAGCTAAGTAGGGTTCGCTTTTATAACACTGCTCTAGCAGCGTTAGGGTGGTCGCAGTGGGGAATACATGTCACGACAAGTTGAATGCATTGTGAATTCAGCACAATAAACCAGTCCCTTACACCATCAGGTAAAAATTTGTATTCATAAAAACAATGGTGTCCCTTCACATCAATGGTACGAACGTGTCGCAACTCGATCAACTTTCGAAATCAGGTGCATTTTTAGAGGACGAAAACAAAGCAATAAATCAGTCCCTTACACGTTACACCATCATAAAAAATGTCTTCATAAAGATAAATGTTCGCGGACCTATTCAAACTAGCTTACAATAAATAGTTCTTTTATATTCAGTGGACGCGACAGGATAAAATTTTCAAAAGGATGACAACAAAACGTTATGCAATAAAGAAAAAAAACAAACTTGTAAACTGATATTGTGCAAGTCGAGAATAAAGGCTTTTTACAACTGGAGAAAGAGTTAAGAGTTGGCGTCCGCTCATAAAGACAATGCTGCCGCTTCACATCAATAGCCACCATAAACTTGCCCTATTAGATTTAGCAAAGGAATACACAATTTTAAAGGGATGGCAAAAAAAGAAACTTATATTGCACAAGTATGTACAAAGACATTAATACAATTGAAAAAAGAGATGTGAGTTAGTGGCCGTTTTGGTTATATAAACGAGATAGTCACGAAAACAGCCTATTGGAATACGATAAGCTGGTCTAAATTACACGAAAATCAGGCTCCGCGGGTTGAGTTTGATTCGCACCCTAATTAATAACACTCTAATGAAATACCCCCTCAATAAAGGCTGGGTTAGGTTAGGTTAGATTTATGTTATGAAGACGTGGTAGATGAAGCCGCGCCAGGTTTAAAATCAACAAAATCAGACTCCCGCGGGATGAATTTGATTCACGCCTTAATTAATAATCTCCTAATTAATTAGCTCGCTAATAAAAAGCTAGGTTAAGTTTGGTTAGGTTCGGGTAGGTTAGGTTGGATTAGGTTATGTTATAAATACGTGATTGATAAGGCCGCGCCAGGTCAGAATCCAATAAGAACAGGCCTCCGCGGCTTGATTTTGATTCGCGCCCTAATTAATAATCTGCTTATTAATCAACTCGCTAATCAAGGCTAGGTTAGGTTAGGTTAGATTTATGTTAAAAAGACGTGGTAGATAAAGGCCGCAGAAGTAATAGAGGCGGGATCAGACAGCTAGTGCGCGTGAAAAAACAGGGCTGCGATCGGTGCTTAACAATGTTGCACCCCCATTTATGTGTGTACCTAAAAAAGCTTTTGATAACATGTTCACATGTAATAGGCGACAAATACATCGTTAACATACACGCTAGTTAATGCTGCGTTCGGGAGCGTGCAGCAATTGCGCAAGTGAGAGTGATATCAAAAATCCGAGTCGCGGTTAACAAAAGCGAACCCCAATTAAAGGACAATAGCCAGGTAGCCGACCCTTTCCATTGACTGTATTTCATGAGCATATGCATTTTATATCTCGGAAACCGTGTGAGATAGAGAGCTGGGAGTCGGTGCTATCGTCTTAGATGGGGGGCAATACCCCTAGTTTGATATCAAACAACCTTTTTTTTTTTTTTTTAACCTGCGATTTTCCCAATCCGCCAAAATTGGCCCAAAATCAGAGATCGAGAAACGCGGGCGAGCATGGCTCGGCGAGAGTGATCCAGAACCCACACATCCTTACTACTCGGGACTCTCTTGCAGTAAATGTCTCTGAGAGTCGAGACGACGTATGGCTTTCGCGATCAGCTGTAAGTCGTGCCTCCCTTTCCTGACTGCTTTCCAGCGAGCGAGAAGTAGCCGTGAGGATGCGCTGTGAGCTCAAGCGGGACTCTCTTGCAGTAAATGTCTCTGAGAGTCGAGACGACGTATGGCTTTCGCGATCAGCTGTAAGTCGGGCTTCTCGTTGAGATGGATTTTCCATAGCGCGAGCTGTAACCTGGCGTTCTCGAGACGCAGCAAGTCGCGTCTCATGATCGTCATTACATTCTTCGGATCTATCATCCTTAATCTATTAGCTTCTCTTGAGTACTGAGAGATAGATTCGATCTTTTTTTAGGCATCTTGCTTGACCGAACTGAATTTCTGAGTAAAATTAAGTTGCCGTACCCAACAAACAACCCTTATTTTTTTTTTTGTTAAGGCTTTGAACTTAACAAACAGACCTCCGGATTAATAACTGAAGTGTCCGAAATCTGAAATCAATCCGGTATGTACAAACAAACAATGAATGATGAGCTAACTCTTTACAATCAATCGCCATTTATCTGCCCCCATAAGGTCCGATTTTGGCCTGTAGTATTCTGTTACTGAGGAAGCCTCGGTAAAATCTTCCGTTAGCGAGTTTTAAAAACTAACAGCGCCATCTACTGATTTTTTGGAGAACTAAATTCTGTAGTTTAGAATGTTAGTTTAGCGTGTTTGAACTAAATAATTTTAGTAAAACGTGTTTCTACATAATGAAACATATCTAGGTCGTTTTTATACCCAAAAGCACCCCATGTATCAAATTTCATTGAAATAGGATGCGTCATTTTTGTGAACTAAGAAAATTTTAGTTTTTTAACCCGTTTCCCGTAGGAATAAGATATTTTCCCGCAGTAAAAACTATCTAAGATGTTGACCAGGGATATAAGGTACCACCATGCAAAATTTCATTCAAATCGGTCTAACAGTTTCGGAGATTAGCCCGTACAAACAGACAAATAGACAAACAGAGAAACAAAAAAATAAAAAAAAAACTGGATGGCTTCTATATCACTTCTTACTTCCCCCTGACTCGGTTTTTAGCATTTTTTTTCTATGTACAGATTTTCGACCTCTACTGTTTTATTATATAGATATCAGCTATCTGACACATAGTACAGGCTATGTCTAGTTTGTGGCTGTGTCTAGTGTGTGAAATGTCCCTATGGTCCTCAATATTTATTTACACCAGTTGGAAAAGGCATTCAGTTTTCGTGCTTTCCGAAGCACGTCAACATAACAAAGTAATATCAACTGGTACTTTTATTTGTGTAGGCGTTCTTGAATTACAAATTTGTGAATTATCGAGACATTACTTTAGATACCTTTATGGGGAGGCTGATGTGTTTGTGTGACGAGACTTACCTCTGCCTTTGACAGAACGCTTACTGCCTACTTGGGGAAATCCCCGCGTTAACGATTACGCCTACGCCTTCTCTACTTGACACTGTTGTCAGGAGAAATAGCGAGAGAAAAGTCATTATAATTTACATTTCAAGGTTCTTATACATATAGAGTGGAAATTAATTAGCGCACAATTTAAGAGAGGAACCTACCCATGAAACTGTATAATTTTCCCCAACGATACATACCTCCAAATATCAAAATTCAACTTTTCCTACAAATTAGTTGGTGACATGGAATCAATCAATATTATAATAATTTTTAAAATAATTGTAATAAGCGATTCGTCGCAGACTTGGTGCGCAGCAAGCTGACCGTTCAAAAAGTGACAAACCAACATGGCCGTCAACGTCATTGTCAAGCCAAACCTTGGACGAATTACCATAGTTACACTATAAACTATATATATTTTGTTTATAGTGTAACTATGTTACTAAGGGATCTTTCACACAGAGAGCGGTCACGCGGTCAAGCGTTCAAGCGGTCAGTTTTGCGTTCTCTGTATTATATTACGTTACATAGACATACTCACACAGGAAGCGTTCGACCGTTCAACAGCGAGCAAATGGCACGCTCGAACGCAAAACTGACCGCTTGAACGCTTGACCGCGTGACCGCTCTCTGTGTGAAAGATCCCTTAGTCCATGAGCCAAACGTCACCAAAGACACGACGCTCCGCTAGAGTGCCAGCTACCAAGGAGTTGTCACTCTCTCCGATAAAAGAAGGCGCAGTATAGCGCGCCGTCATATTTATTTAATATTTCAATACAATTATTGACTTATTAGGTATTTTATAAATGAGAAGACGTTTTGGTTTCTTATGTTAGTATAAAATGTAGTATACTTAATAACATTAAATTAAAAATTTTAATAACCCGCAAGTGCTCCCGACACAAAACCGTTACACTCAGAAAAAATTCTAAACGGAATGACAAAAAACCCTTAACAGATGGGAGCCGTCTAAAGGACTTGAAGTCCGCGACAGAGCAAATTTGAACGCTTGAAAATTCTTCAACATTGTCACCTCGTATTAGCGCTAAACTTTTGCAGACTTTGTTGACATGACAAAGCAATATGATTGGCAAAGGATCAAACTTTCTCTCTCTCATATGTCCCTATGTTTAAGGTGTATTGCCACATCGACAATGTTCCTCTGTCTTCACGTTTTGTGCAGTTGTTCATACGTCTAAGGTTATATGTCCCTATCACAAAGGTACATTGTTCCCATCGACAATGTACCACTATATTTTAGTTCGATGCAGTAATTCATTTGTTCCTACGTCTAAGTTTTCCTATCCCTATCGCAAAGGTACACTGTTTCCACGTTTAAGGTAAATTGTCACTTCGACAATGTTCCTTTGTCCCTATTTTTGGTTTTAGGTTTGGTTCAATTTTGCCTTTGTCCTTACGTCCGACTTGATGAGTTCCTATCACAAAGGTACATTGTCCCTATGTTCAAGGTGTATTGCCACTTCGACAATGTTCCTCTGTCTTCACGTTTGGTACAGTTGTTCATACGTCTAAGGTTATATGTCCCTATCACAAAGGTACATTGTCCCTATGTTTAAGGAGTATTGCCACTTCGACAATGTTCCTTTGCCCCGACGTTTGGGCTTTGGTTTGGTGCAGTTGTGCTTTTGTCTTTACGTCTGACTTGATACGTTCCTATCACAAAGGTACATTGTCCATATATTTAAGGTGCATTGCCACTTCAACAATGTTCCTCTGTTTCTACGTTTGGTGCAGTTGTTCTTACGTCTAAGGTTCGGGGAGACGCAGTAACAAGGAACATTGTCGAAGTGGAAATACACCTAAAACATAGGGACAATGTACCTTTGTGATAGAGACATCTCTATCACGAGGGTACATTGTCGCCATGCTTAAGGTGTATGGCCACTTCAGCAATGTTCCTTGTCACTGCGTCTCCCCGAACTTTGCCGTGGCGACAGCGTTAATAAAACCCCCTGTGTGGCTTCCTCTAACATGGCCACAACATAGATTTAAATTCTGACTACACAGACATTTAGCCCTTATTTTGAGACAAATCAAGGACTAAATGCCTGTGAAGTCAGAATTTAAAACTATGTTGTGGCTATGCCAGAAGAAGCGACACAAACCTCCAACAACCCAATGGGCTGGGTGCGCAGGTGTGAACGCAAAGCTCCTCTTTGAAGCTATACGCCATGTGACTTAGCAAGAAGCTTCTAAGAGGAGCTTAGCCCTCGCATGCGCACCCCAGAAGGTCGTTTTATGTCGCTATCGCCACGCCGGGATCGCAGACCTGGATAATAAATTAAACAAAGATTATTTATAAGTAAGTATAATAAGCACAGTTAAACACTTCGACAAAACTTTTAAACACCTTTAAAATCTCAAACTTGTTAGCTTAACCTACTAACATAGGAATTACATTCACATGTACTTATTACTAAAACCGTACCGTGCCTTCCCACTACAATTATTATTAAACAATTTTAATTGTATTTATAACAGTTTTTATTGGTCCGTAAGGGACATCATTCTGAAAATCTTTCACTATGAAACCAATTTGATCAGAGCCACTTAATTTTTCACTTCTCCTTACAAATCAGCTGACCGCCCATGTATCTGTAGTGGACCATGAGGGTCCGACTGCAATTATAAATATACCGAAGCATAAGAAAAACCTTTAGCCAGTGTATAGGTGAACCGATCTTCAATGCATCTTTCGACGTCCCCTGGTGAAGACACACGAGTGATAAACGCACTTGAATCTTCTGAACGCCTAGGTTTCCACTTTTTCCCTTTGACCTTGATATGGGGGCTATTTGTTTGAGCAGGTACGGAGTGCACCTCAGGGCAGCGAGACTTCTCCAGCTTGCTCCTCTCCAGCTATGTAGAACGAAAAAAAAATCTATTAAAAAACCATGGTACAATCTCAGTGACAATGTTAAGTAATCAACTTTATTTATTTGCCTAATCGACAACCATGTATTTTTTTACAAATTAGACATCCCGTTCTTAAGCAATTGAATATCCAGCTGTGATACGTAGATTTGACCGACATACATTAGTAATTTATCCTTTAATTTATTCATGTTTTACTAAAACGCAAAAAACACAACTGAGCCAGGTATCGTGTCCCAGCTTTTGTATGCATAATTAGGGGGTTTCTACTGGATAATATTTTCTCAATTAAAAATATTTCAATCCAACAAATAGTGATAAATATTTTTTATTTAATATTAATCTGACATATATTTTTAGTACTAATAATTTGACCAACTAGAAGCAATGACTCGTATATTTGTTAGATACGAAAAGAAGAAAAAGTTAATTGACCAAATTATCAGTTTTTAACATAAATAATTCTTAACACACTCGGGAGCAATAAATGAAAATAAAATACATTTTAAGATACCTATGTAGCAAACAACAATAAATAATCGAAATGATAAGAAACAAGTCTTATTTCCAAATTGTCTCCGAATGCTTCTTATGAAATGTAAAATTGAACAAAAACGTACCAGTTGCTAAGTCCAGAAGGTCAGTGACAGCCGGTTCCGCTCTTATGCCTGAACCATTCTCCACTAGTAGTAGCCTTTTCTTTATCATGGGAAAGTGTTCCTCGAAGGTGGCTGACGCCAGTGGGTGGGTAGGCCTCAAAATCATTCGCCAACTAAAAAAATATGATAAAACAGGTGTTAAAATCGTTAAAGCGGCAAATCATATTAATGCAACCTATATGAAGTTAAGTTTTCACTTACCAATTGGTGACAGGTCGGTAGCCGTAGACACAGATATTGGCTGAAATATACGTCGATTTCTCATTTAGGACCCATGCCTGACCTGGCCAGGGTCTTCGTCTTCAACGGATGAGTTCGAGTTGAGAAAGTCACTCCGTTTAAATATAAAGTTACACTCCTGGAGAGCTCCTGGGAGAGCGCGCGTACTTTGTGCGGCTGCGGGCCAAAAGTGAAGTAAAATAAATACGCGGGCGACCAACGGGCGACGAACGACCAGTGCTGCCAACTCGGTTTCAGTTTACGGGCTAAAAAGAGTTGTAAAAAGGGCTACATTTGCCCAATACATTTAAAATAAATTAAAATTAAATTCATTATTAATTAAATAAAATATTTTTATTTAATATGCTGTATTAATAAAAACATATATGGTTTTAGCTTTTTTTATAGGCAGGATCAATTTTCCTATAGTGTTTCTTAGAGTCTTCTTTTTTAATGGAACGGCAATTTGCAGCACGCACGTATCTATCACTAAATAAAGTCACCCAATTTCTAATTAGAATATTAAAAAGAATATGAAATGAACTTAGCCATTCTGTTCGAAAAATAAATAAATAAATATAGCTGATTACAATCTACGAGTGAGACTACAATATTGTCTATATTGTGTGTCAAAGATAAAATTTGGGGAACTCCCTGATATCACTCAACCAGTTTTACTGTTATTTGGTACTTATTAAGTTATACTAACTTCATCCAGGTTAATCATTAATTTAAAGGCAAAATTGAAGTTAAATATTTATAGCCACTTTGAAAATAAAATAAAACTATGAACAATAATAACTCATAATACTCAATCATTCCAAAAAGAATAATACTACAGCGCAAACAGTTTTATACAAGATTTTTTACTTGAATGATCTAAAACTTTTCGATAAATATGTTGTCCTCAACCATTTATAATATTAGCGAGCGAGAAAAAAAATGAGAGAATGAACCACTTTGATTTATATCTTATCTAGCGCAAGGGAATTCCTTTGCAATCCATTCCATTTTAGTGAGCTTATGAATTTAAAATTGAAACTTATTTACGTAATTAAAATTATGTCATTTGCTTAGGAAGTCATGAATATTTATTTTATCTTCTAAAAGTTTATTTAAAAAATACGTTAGAAACCGCTAAATATTTTTGCCCGCTAAGACCTTTTCGCGCGACAACACCACAAAATCCACCAGATCTAGAAGGAAAAACGCTTAAACAGCAACACTGGTGGGTGGGTGCGTTTCAGTGCATCTGTCGTCTTAGTTACGCGGACAAACCAACAAAACACCTTTGTCGTTTTCACAATGTTGATTAGACTCAGTCACTAGAGTCTTTTTACGCTGTGTCTTAGCTCGAAGCTCAGAGGTGTACCTACAAAAAATAAGACAAAGGCCTTTGTGACCTACTGCTTGCATTTATTATCTACTAGCGACCCGCCCCGGCTCCGCACGGGAAAATGATTATTGTGGGTTATCCTTAAGCATATTATGCATGTATTATACATATAAACCTTCCTCTTGAATCACTCTATCTATTTAAAAAAATCGCATCAAAATCTGTTGCGTAGTTTTAAAGATTTAAGCGTACAAAGGGAGGGACATAGGGACAGAAATAGCGACTTTGTTTTATACTATGTAGTGATAACTAGGTATCATATCATATCATCTCTTATATAATAAAACAGTAAAACTAATGTGTCTGTACGTTAAGTATATTATTTAACAAAAATTTATTGACGGAGATGTAAAAATATTAACAGAAATAGGAATCTACATTTTTTCCCCTATTAGATTCTCCTAAATACCGATCAGTCTTTATCCATTAAATATGTAAAACTTTTTAGGATTGCGTAGCCGCAAACGAAACCCTAGGGTCACCAATATAGCCGAGCGAGTCAGCAAGCTAAAGTGGCCGTGGGTAGGGCACATAGCTCGGAGAACCGATGGCCGATGGGCCAGAAAGGTTCTCGAGTGGAGACCAGGTGACGGCAAGCACAGCGTAGGAAGGCCTCTTGCGAGATGGACGGACGACCTGGCAAAGATCGCAGGGACTCGTTGGATGCAGGCTGCTGCCGACCGGTCTAAGTGGAGGTCAATGGGGGAGGCCTATGTTCAGCAGTGGACTTTTAACGGCTGTTATGATGATGATGATGAAATGAATTCCTCATAATTTCGTCATATTATGTTCGTATGTCCGTATGTCACAGCTATTTAATTATAATGTTGATTAAATCGAATTATTCTCCAATAACTCAAGAACAGAAAGGCAACAGATTAACACGGTAGTTATACCTAACAACAGTACCTACCTAAGAGCCGAACGGACATTAAATATTTTTTAGATTCATAGTGACGATGGATGGATGGATGGTTATAATGATGGAGACGTCATGATTTGATAGAAAACAAGCAAGAACGAAGGCATAGTGCCCTCCGTGGTGTAGTTGGTAAGCACGTTGACTGCGTATAGGCCGGAAGTCGTGGGTTCAAGTCCCGCCGGAAGAATTACGTTTTTAGTTGTTTTCTATAAATCTAAAAAAGATTTAATACAACGTTAAATTGAAAGGTATGTCTGTGTCACTGAATTGGGATTATAAGTTTGTATGTTAATTATCGGGCTGCCGGTTTACAAATAGTACCTACGGATATCCTACGTCGATACGTTCTACGGGAGAGTTGACCTAAGTCTCATCGTCAAAGGGCAGATACACACTTTGCCAAAGCGTTTACTTTAAAAGGTAACAATATGCGCAACAAAATAACGAAAATTTTGGCTTTTGTCGGTTTACAGATAGTACGGATATCCTACGTCGATACGTTCTACGGGAGAGTTGACCTAAGTCCCATCGTCAAAGGGCAGATATCAACTTTGTCACTATACTGCTGACATTGCCGAAGCGTTTACATAAAAAGTTAACAACATACCCAACAACAATCTAAAAATCTCGTCCTTTGTCGGTTTACAAATAGTACGGATGACCTTTGTCAATACGTTCTACGAGAATCATGCAGTAAGTCTCGGCATCAAAGTGCAGATATCAGATTTGTCACTGTATCTACTGAAATTTTTGACACGTTGTCATTTTAACAAATGCAAAAATCGCTATACTTTATACGCGCTACGAAAAGTTTGCCCTAAGGCTCGGCGTCAAAGGGCAGATATCAACTTTGTCATTAAATATGCTGACGTTGTCGAAGTGTTTACTTATAAAGATAACAACATACCCAACAACAATCTAAAAATGTTGTCCTTTGTCGGTTTACAAATAGTACGGATGACCTTTGTCATTCCGTTCTACGAGAACCTTGCAGTATGTGTCGGCGTCAAAGGGCAGATATCAGATTTGTCACTGTATCTACTGAAATTTTAGTAACGTTGTCATTTTAACAAAGGCGAAAATCGCCTTTGTTATTCTGTTAACTTTTCTATGTCATACTGACTAAAGCAAAAATATACTTTACACTACGTATGCACTACGTACACGGAATCTCGACACAATGACAAAACATTGTCAAAAAGACGTTCGACAATAAATACTCTGTTGCGGTGTGCTAGTGCACCGAAACGCTCCGCCAAAAAGTTATGTCAGGAGCACAAAAAAAAAACGACAAGGGAATTTCGCACCTTTGTCAGCCATTATTTTTTTGAGTGTACTTGATCTTTCAACAACTAGAAAAGAGCTGATAATCTTCAAATGGCTGAAGACATTTTCTTGCGTCATAGTTAAGAACACTCTCGATTGTGACACCTTGCAAAAAAAAAAAAACCTAGATCAAAATCGGTGCATCCGTTTAGGAGCTACGATGCCACAGACAGACACACACGTCAAACTTATAGCACTCCTTTTTTTTTGGGGGTTAAAAAAAACAACTCTTTTACTTACATATTTCAACTCGTAAAAACTCCCACAGACAACTCAGAGGTTTATTAATATGGACATTTACTCGTTCTTGTATACATAAACTTTTACGACATAGCAGCATAATAAAATTCCTAACATGATAGGTAAAGCCGGAAATAGAATAATGCCGGTTTGTTTATAGATATTATGTGCGAGTATTTTGTTTACCTGTAAATAAACAGGATGAAAGAGAATGTATAATGATGTCGAATGAATTACTCGGAATTTCTTTGATAAATATTACTCATTTCTTGCAGTACAAATACTCTTTATTGACACTGATTAAAACAGAAAAGTCAGTTTTAAAAAAGTGAGTCAATTTTTGACCTCAATGCTTTAGTAACTTCTTCCAGGCAACCAAGCCGAATTATTATCAACATAATATATAGCCTATTTGGATTACCTGAGCGCCTACTATATCTCTTATCACGACTCAATTTTGGGACCAAATGTGAATTTTTATTTCAATAGTGACTAACTCGATGCACAGTGTTTTGTAGATTTAAAAAGGTTTACTTAATCACTATATAGTATAGAACAAAGTCGCTATCTCTGTCCCTATGTCCATATATCCCTATGTATGCTTAAATCTTTACAACTACGCAACGGATTTTGATGCGGTTTCTTTTAATAGATAGAGTGATTCAAGAGGAAGGTTCATATGTATAATACATGCATAATATACTTAAGGACAACCCACAATAACCATTTTCCCGTGCGGTGCCAGGGCGGGTCGCTAGTGATCTTTAAAATAAAAATAAAAGCTATTCGAATGCTCACAAATCAGTTAGAGGAGGCGAGTTGAGTCACAATAAGATTTCATTAAAGACAGGTGCCCAAATTATTAAGTACTCGTATATACCAAAATTTTTTGGTTCTTTATTACTTCTAAAACGTCTTTTTAGAGAAAGTGACTGAAGAAAACAATAAAGATGGAAATAATAAGACCATTCGTTTGTCATTCGTTACCAGGGGTGTTACACTTAGATCCTTAACTAAAGCCGTCCTCTCGTTTTAATTAAATAGATAATCCTGGCGCTTATGCCCAATGCGTTAGTACTAATTAATTAACGTTGGGTTGGCAGCAAGTAAAAAGCTTTAGGTACTTTTAATCCCTTTTACAACGTAATCTAATTTTAACAGCTCATATTGTCCCCATCGAGGGGCTCGAGCCTACCCTAAATTAGGGTGAATAGGCCTAAGTTAACCGTGCTGGCCCAGTGCAGGTTAGTTAACTTCACACTTAACCTTTGAATTTATTTTCATAGGGGTGTAATTTTCCTTTAACGTAAGAGCCTCTATTAAACGTACAGAAGCCAGCACATACGGTTGGACATTCGCACTACGAAACTCACCCCTACCACCACAGAATACGGGCGCTCTTAAGGAGTCTTAAACTCATGAATATGAACCCCAACTTCTCTCGTCCCCAGTCCCTTATACAATACGCCATCAGAGACCATATCAGTGATGGCGAAAAAGTAGGTTCAAGGTCAACATATCCAGCCGCATGTGCTGGTTACTGTATAAATTGTTGTTGGGTTGCAGACTGATATTCAGCCAATAGTAAAAAAAAAAACTTTTCGCAATTTGAATATATTCGAATCGTTGATTATTTATTACGTTCCATTTCATCTGAAATTGTCTTCATAAAAAAATACTTCGTTTTATTTTATCTAGTTAGTTATTTTGCGCAAAGATAATAAAACTGTATCGTTTTTCGATAAAGCTGCAGTAGCGAAGCCATAATACGTTTCGTTCTCGTATAGATATATTTGTTTGTATTAGCCTCCTACCTACGAGTAGTTACTGGTATTTGTACCTATTTAAACACCACTTAAATATGATACAGTTATATCCATTTGTAATAAATAGATATATAAAAGTTTATTGCTTAAAAATTGCACACACACAAAGCTTAAAGTAAAACGATACTAGAACTAAGTTATAACACTTATAACTATGAGCTTAAAAAATGATAACAATTTTTAACAATAATGATAAGCGTGTAACTGGTAACCTTATTGTGGTGCAATAGGCCCAGGCTCAGCGGAAATTTACCCGAAAGGGTAACACTGAGAGTTCGAGTTTTCACCCAAAAAAGGAGGAACCGATTCACGTCTTGTGCATCTTTCATTATAACATGATAAAGTATAATTACATAATATGGTATACTTTTACATTGTGTTTGTTTATATTATAGGGAACTACTTTGAACGAATAGATTATCACATGTTTCTTTGTAATTGTATTTTTATTGTGTTAATTTAGCACAGATTCTAAAAATATATTACTTTATCTATATCGTTTTCTTAGTATTAGGTTGGATCATTAAAACAAGATGCTAAAGCGTTTAATGGAAATCAAGCCAAAGAGAATATTCATGTAGTCACGATTTACAATTATGTAGCCTATATAGGTTGTCACGTTGATGAAACATTCTCCCACCATTCTCCAATGTACGTACACTACTGGAGCTAGGGTAGCCAGATGATAAAAGTAAAAGCAATGGAAAAACCAAGAGTTACTTAAAGAAACGTGAGATTTTTTTCGCAAATTGTGATGTTTTTCTTGCAAACGTATTTTCAATAATGGAAGCGGTAGTTGATTTCTTTATTTGATCATTGAAAATTACAGAAATCAACTAACGGTATATTTGCAAACTAAATATAATAAAGCTATTAAATAAGTGATTCTATTCGAACTTCGAAATACTGAGATCTCAGGACAAATTCTGAGGCATGGTAACCCTAACTTGAGCCAGCAGCTAAAATACACACTACACCGCTCCAGCGCTCCGTGCTATCCATGCAAGCAAGCTAAATCAATTGATCGGAAGACTAGCGACTAATTAAATGAAATCACTGGCTAGCTGCCAATTTATGCCGTATTGATGGGCGAGTGAGCTCCGGGACGCGTACTGGAAGGACCAATTGGCACCATTCACATCTGTGAAATGAATAGCTGGTCGGTTAGAACTAGTTTACGAGTGTTATAGGTGATTTGGTTTCAATGATTTTAATGCTTGTTTTTTCTTAACTAAACTGCTTTTGAACTTTTTGACATTAGCTTTTTTTAACTAAGCTGCTAGGCTGCTACATGCACACAGTGCCGGTGGGTTGCGCGGCATGCCGGCGGCAAGTTCGTTCCTGGCATTAAAATGTCGGCAGAATATGGCCGCCGGGATGTGCCGGCGCCATGGCCGCTCGGTATAAACCCGCCGGCACTGTGTGTAG
Source organism: Teleiodes luculella (assembly GCA_948473455.1). NCBI lineage: Eukaryota > Metazoa > Arthropoda > Insecta > Lepidoptera > Gelechiidae > Teleiodes > Teleiodes luculella. Next base: position 6,817,320 of record OX419601.1, on the reverse strand, counting down.
CAGCCTTTAACAGTTTTTCCCGTGTTGATGAGGTATGTCTGTATTTCCTTGGTATAATATTTGTATTGTCAGCCAAAAGACGTCCACTACTGGACAAAGGCCTTCCCCAAGGATCGCCACAATGATCGGTCCTGCGCTGCCCGCTCATATGATTGTATTGTATGTTCCAGGCCTACTGCTCGCCTCTGTCACTCCCCAATCACCAAAATCTATACAAAAACTATATCACGCTGACGTTCTTTTGCGACGTGAAACAAGGAAATACAAATACACACATTTTCGCATTTATTTTATCATGAATGAGATCTATATTGCATATGCGTACGTATTTTTATGAATTACTAGCTTTCCGCCTCGCGGTAACAGTTTTTCCCGGAGGAATAAGGAATTTTTCCGCGGAAAAAGATAGCCTATTAGGGTTTGCTAAAAGTTAGCCCAGTAGGGTTTGGACCTTAGGGAGTAACATACGTAGGCTTAGGCTTAGCCTACGTATGTTACTCTCTAAGGTCTACTCTATCTTTCACTAAAAAGTTAAGTTTCATTTAAATCGTTTCAGTAGCTTCGGAGACTATCCAATGCAAACAAACAAACAATAAAATATTTTCTCTTTATAATATTAGTGAGGGAGTAAAGATAATAAGTGAATGAGCCTTTAAAATGTATGTTTCAATCCAATAATTAGTTGACCAGTTGTCACAAAGCGCTATGTACCGGAATATTGCTGATGCAGATATTGCATGCACTTGAACGCACTGACTGAGCAAACCCGTCGCTATATCTATCTATATATATTTGTAGTAATAATCACACAAAGCCGCAACCTGTGTCAACCTACTTGATTGCTTCTATATACAAATAGTACATGAAATAATCAAGGCATTGAAACTGGCGAGTAGAGCAGAAATGATAAGTACCAATTTTCCTGGAGTGATCGTTCCAGTAACTGGTACTGGTATTTCGAAAGGATATTATTTCTCTACATCAATTTATCACACCCTGATTTCTTACTACATACGTATGTAACAATAGTACCTATATATTGATTGTGGCAGCTTTTTTAAAAAGAAACCTTCATAATAGTTATAAGTTTCGGTCTGAAACTTCTTGCGATTACTCCTAAAAATTAACAAATTCACACGTGTTTCGCCATTTTTCTTCAAAAAACCCAAAAAAAGGGTGAAATACAACCAACAGCCCGCCCGACTATGTAGAGATTTTTTAATAAAGTACCTATAAATAGCTCGCCTAAAGGTAAAAAACATATATACGGTCGAATTGAGAAACTTTTTTTGAAGTCGTTTAAAAAGAGGTTAAAGAAGTTGTAAAGTAAACGTGCGCAAGCAAAGCCGCGGGTTAGAGCTAGTTAAATTTGAAAGTATTCTGTGTTGTTCGATTAAGGCGGCACTGCTTGTTCGGTGGGGTTGGTCCTTCGTGGCCACAAGTTTTGCTCCCTTGGGCGGGATGTGGTCGCTAACAACCCTGTTGAAATGCCAGTCGCTCATGTAGCTATAATATACAGTGTGTGGCCTGCAACAAGGGCAAATATTAAAAAAGCGGCCAAATGCGAGTCGGACTCGCCTATGAAGGGTTCCGTAGTAGCAATGAAAGTTCTTGTAGTTCGTTGTAACTTTGATCGATGTTTTTATAATAGTGAAAGGTAAATTGCGGTTTACAATTTATGACGTATTAAAAAAAGCTACTTACTAGATCTCGTTCAAACCAATTTTCGGTGGAAGTTTGCATCGTAATGTATATCATATATTTTTATTAGTTTTATCATTCTCTTATTTTAGAAGTTACACAGATTTTTCCACTTTGGAAGTGTCTCTGGCGCAAACTATTCAGTTTAGAAAAAAATGATATTAGATACCTCAATATCATTTTTGAAGATCTACCCATAGATACTCCACACGTATGGGTTTAATGAAAAAAATGTTTTGAGTTTCAGTTCTAAGTATGGGGAAACCCCAAAATTTATAGCCATTTTTCTATTTTTGTGTGTAAATCTTATTACGGTTTACAGAATCCATCTACTTACCATGTTTCAGCAGTATAGCTCTTATAGTTTCGGAGAAAAGTGGCTGTGACATATGGACGGACAGACAGACAGACAGACTGACAGATATGATGAATCTATAAGGGTTCCGTTTTTTGCCGTTTGGCTACGGAACCCTGAAAACGGAGACTCTAAAGTCACCCACCCACAGTAATGGAATCGTTACGGTCCCAACTAATCAAAATAAGTACCTACTTTACTTTTTAATTCAATGTACAAGAAACCCTATTCGCTCAACTCAAACGGTTCAGTTTGTGAATCACATTTAACTAGGTTTTAATTTCAGGAATCGTTTCCAAATGGAGTATCATAATGTCCCTAATACCGGTTGATGTACCGTGGTAATATCTAACATAACATTGTATCCAAGAACGTAATAAACCCAGCACTATGTTTGCTTATACTTTCATCTTGGTACATCAATTTGGAGAGCCGGGAATTAGCAAACTAATAAAAATCTGTATGTAATTTCAGAATTAGGTATCCAGTATCTACCCCAGCAAAAATCTATGTAATACTCTGCAACTGCACCACCGCCTAACTTCGCAATAAATTAATTAAGTACAAAGTGTACGTCAGACGTACATAAATAATGTACATATTGTGTCGAAAAATCACATACGGCTGGACATATTGACCTTGAGAGCGCCGTTATTCCGTAGCAGTAGAAGCGAGTTTCGTAGTACGAGTGTTCAGCAGCATGTGCTGCTTTCTGCACTTACGTCGTTAAAAACAGTGAAAAAATAATTCATTTATTGTAGCGCGGCTGTGTAACAATCTCTGCAGCTGACAGTACTACCACAGCGGCCTAAAAGTTACCTTTTGTTGCCATTAGAACGCTATCCATGTGTCTTAGAGCTATAAAAGTTACAATTTTTAAGATTCAAATTATGAATAACACTAAAAGCACCCAAGAATATTATATGCGTACCCCTTAAGTCATCTACCGAGTTTTTATAGCCAATGTAAAAAGATGGTAGCTACAAAACTTTTCGCTTATGACGAAATCACGTTCATATTATTATCCTTCCGAGATTGTGAAAGACACTGAATTTAATTAAGCCTTCAAAATGAATGTAGTGACATACCGTATATTTATTTGCGTACCGTATGTTCATCTTATCTTTTACGCGGGCGGAGCCGCGGTGGAAAGCTAGTTTTCTGATAAAATTAAAAACTGTTTGGTCTGCTTTTAGGGACGTTTAATGTTGCGAACTACGCTTTTCAAATATTCTTAGTAAAGTTCTTATCACCATACGTAAGTTTGTTTTAAATACGCAACTCTACATAACAATAAGTATATGTACATTATAACATGTCGCGGATTACTAATTATTATAATTGCTTGTACAGTCACGAGCAATAATATATATACATTGTCAGATTTTTAAAAACATCTTCACTTCTATCATTTTAAAAATATGTGTTTGATTACTTGTTCTAAATTATCTAAACATCAAACTGTGTCAAAAGTAGTTATACATTAGTTTCACAGTAATATAAACGAAACAAAATTTGTAATAAGTTTACACTTCCAATAGAATTATAAAGTATCAATGACAATTTCCATAATATGTATACAACATGTTTACATATTATAGAAATTGTATAGGTTCTTATGAATGTCATTATGGATACATTAAAATGACACAAAAAGTGTATACCTAATTTTGTGATTATAAATGTAGATTATGTATTTTGAGATAGCGATAGATGAGAGACGCGTGATACTTGTGCAATAAATAAATGAATATTCTATTCAATACAACAAGAGCTTAACAAATCAGTATTCACTATTGCGTTCGTTGCGCGTGCGTTCGATTCACTAGCGTTCAGTTCATTGCGGATTAAGGTTGCATGCCCGTATAACCTTTGCCTTTCTGTTGAAAAAGAAACATTACAGGAGCGTGTACAGAGCGAGATAATGTGTATCCGAACGTTAATCGTAAATTGCACACAGTACATCTTCAAAAATATGTAACAGAACAGCTTCAAAAACATGTATACAGCACAGTTTCGAAATTATGTAAACATTGGGACTAATACAGTAAGAAATTGAATTAGCCCTAATGTTTACATAATTTCGAAACTGTGCTGCATACATGTTTTTCAAGCTGTTCTGTTACATATTTTTGAAGATGTACTGTGTGCATATTTTTGATTTGATTGATGGGTACATAATTATAAAGCTAAAAGTGAATATTAGTTTTTGATTATCTGTTGTTTATATTATTTTGATGAAAATGTGTAGTTATTTTGACACAACTTAGCGTTTCCATAATTATGGGACACATTTCAGCATACATATTTTTGCGACTTAATATTGACAACATGAATTTGAAGCTTAAGGATGTTTCTATCTTATTGCTCGTGACTGTACTTCCATCCATGCTGATTTATCAAAATTTACTTTATATAACGAGCTGGAAAATTCATCTCCCGACAAATAGCTTAATCACTTGCGAGTCTGAAAGACAGCTTGGGGGTGCGATGCCGAGTTATGTGGAAAATTTCTTAATACAGTATAATTTGTCAAGTTATTTTATGTAACGTTTCGAAGACTTTGTTGGCGTTGTTTATAATTTACAAAAAGACCTGTAGTACGGCTTGCTAGCTAAAAAATATAAGGATATCGGTCCCATCTGGCAGAAAGTACGAAACTTGGCATGAATGTAGCTGTTATATATGTGCTTCAATATTGATATGGAAACACTTCGATAAATTATTGTTTCCCCATTTTCCCCCCTCTTTTATCTCCCTCATTCTGGTTTTTTGAATTTTATACTAAAACGGTACGTCTGAAGAGTTTACTTTTCAGAGACCAAATCATCGTCGATAAATTGCCTACAAAACGATACTACATTATATAGTGCTAAGATTAATATATTTCTATATACAGCCATCAACGTATAATGAAATTATAAAAACAGGCACACTTTTTTCTTCCTTACTTCATTTATAGGAAAACGACAAGAGTGATGATAAAATGGACTGAAGAAGTCAATTACCTTATACATTAAGCTAAAAAATTACATTTATTTCATAGTCGTAAAGGCGTTACTTCTAGAGTTACAGCTCACCGCGTCTGACTCAAGTACTCTTTTTTTACCTTTTTAGAATACCATCTTTCTGTTAACTTTGTTTCGCGTAGATTGGATTCAGATTTTCCAATTAGAAATAAAACAGTCCATGTATTAATCCAGGCCACAGTCTATTTACATGTAAAACTAGCTGTCTGCCCGCGGCTACGCTTGCGTTGTGTTTCGACATTTCCGTATTAATTTTTAACTATCCCACTTTTTTCCGTGATTTTAAAGTATCCAACATGTTGACCGAATATATAAGGTACCACCATGCAAGATTTCATTTCAATCGGTCTAACAGTTTCGGAGATAAGCCCCTAGAATATACTGCGCCGTATGAGTTACTAAAGTTTTTTAACTATCCCACGGGAACTTTTTAATTTTCTGGGATTAAAAGTATCTAAGATGTTGACCGGGGATATTAAGGTACCACTATACAAAATTTCATTCAAATCGGTTGAATAGTTTCGGAGATTAGCCCGTACAAACAGACAAACAGAGAAACAAAAATATTATAAAAAAAAACTGGGTATGTACTATATCGCTTCTTACATCCCCTTGAATAGGTTTATAGCATTTTTTTTCTATGTACAGATTTTATAGTTTTTTTTTTTGTTTCTCTTTGTACAGGCTAATCTCCGAAACTATTCGACCGATTTGAATGAAATTTTGTATAGTGGTACCTTATATCCCCGGTCAACATCTTAGATACTTTTAATCCCAGAAAATTAAAATGTTCCCGTGGGATAGTTAAAAAACTTTAGTAACTCATACGGCGCAGTATATTCTACGGGCTTATCTCCGAAACTGTTAGACCGATTGAAATGAAATTTTGCATTGTGGTACCTTATATACTTGGTCAACATGTTGGATACTTTTAATCACGGAAAAAGGTGGGATAGTTTAAAATTAATACGGAAATTTCGAAACACAACGCAAGCGTAGCCGCGGTCAGACAGCTAGTTTTACATGTAAATAGACTGTGGCCTGGATTAATACATGGACTGTTTTATTTCTAATTGGAAAATCTGAATCTAATCTACGCGAAACAAAGTTAACAGAAAGATGGTATTCTAAAAAGGTAAAAAAAGAGTACTTGAGTCACACGCGGTGAGCTGTAACTCTAGAAGTAATGCCTTTACGACTATGAAATAAATGTCATTTTTTAGCTTAATGTATAAGGTAGTTGACTTCTTTAGTCCATTTTATCACCACTCTTGTCGTTTTCCTATAAATGAAGTAAGGAAGAAAAAAGTGTGCCTGTTTTTAAAATTTCATAATACGTTGATGGCTGTATATAGAAATATATTAATCTTAGCACTATAAAATGTAGTATCGTTTTGTAGGTAATTTATCGACAACTATTTGGTTCCTGAAAAGTAAACTCATCAGTCCTACCGTTTTTGTAGAAAATGAAAAAAACCAAAATGAGGGAGGTAAAATGAGGGAAAAGGGGGGGGGGGATCATTTCTCAGCGTGTTTCCATATCGACATTGAAGCACATATATAAAAGCTACATGTATGCTAAGTTTCATGCTTTCTGCCAGATGGGACCGTAATTCAGGTTAACAAGCCGTACTACTGTTTATGGTGGTTGGTTTTTGTTTCATGACGATGAAATTGAATGAAGGTTATAATAAAACAAGTACTTGAAGACTATTAAAAATATAAGGCTTTAAAAGTAGGTTTATAATAATTATAGCTCATTTCGTTTTATCAAGATAATAATAATAATAAATACGTGGGACATCTCACACACGTAAGCTACCTATACAAATATTATAAAGAGGGAAGATTTAATTGTTTGTTTGCATTGAATAGGCAGGCACCGTAACTACTGAATCAATTTTAATGAAAATTGGTATATGTAAAGATAGACCTTGGGGAAGGACATAGCTACTTTTTACTGCGAGAAAATTCCTCATTCTAAAAAAACTGTTAACGCGAGCGCAGCTGCGGGGCAGAAAGTTAGTTGTTCGATACAGACAAGTGACACTATTTTTAGAAGGGCTGCTCAATATTACAATAGAATAAATATTGAACTATTTTCAAAGGATCTGAAGAAACGGACAAATGGAAGGACATTAATATACGTATAGGGGATAAAGCGAGCCCAAGCATTTTGTCGCGACGGATATTCGCTGACCCTTTTAAAGCTGCGCAGCTTTATATGAAGGTATTTTGGAAAAAAATATCATAATATCGTGTAAAGACGTGTATCGTGTGTCGAAGTACGGCTGGCACGAGTGGATTATTATGAATAAAAAAGGATAAGACTTGTCCAAAGAAGCTTTTCCGTGTCACAAAGAGAGTACATAATCTCTTGAGGAATTTTATACTGTTAAATTTAGTATGCAAAGGGTTAATAATAATAATAAATATGTGGGACATCTCACACACGGCCATCTAACCCCAAACTAGGCAAAGCCTCTACTATGGGTGTCAGACAGCTGATATAAATATACAACATCCAGACACAAGGTAAACACTATACAACATCCAGATACATAGCAAACATTAGAGCTCATCACACGAATGTTTGCCATGGGCACCCATTTGCTTTGTAGACAAGCATACTATCAGCTAGGCTACGGAGCTGTGGGATCATGTAATGGAATAGTCCAATTAGATGGAAAATAACATTAAATAAAAAAAAAGCCTACCATAAAATCGTTACTTCGATCCTTTCAACAACAAGAAAAGAGATGATAATCTTCAAATGGCTGAAGATATTTTTTTGAATCATGGCTAAGAACACTCGATTATGACACATTGCAACAAAAAAAAAACTAGAATAAAATCGGCGCATCCTTTAGGAGCTACGATGCCACAGACAGACAGACAGACACAAACGTCAAACTTACAACATCCCTCTTTTTCGTCGGGGGTTAAAACATCGTAAATTAAGCAAAAAATATATTCATCGAAATTCTTATGTAGCGTAATACGCGCTGAAAGAAGACCTTCACATCCATTAATTAAATCTAAGCCCTCGGGATGTTTTAAAAGCACTCCTTTAATAAGCTAAATGGGGGATGAAAGTCCGTACTAATTCTAGCATTAATTGACTTAACAAACTTGACAGATGACTATTTAGTTATATTGCGCGCTAATTTTATAATGTGATTTTGTTATTTTCAGGCTCTGTGGCGAAGTGGTAAAACGGTCGCAGCACATTACAACGGTTCTGGGTTCAAGTCTTGGCGGGAACTTGTCGAACAATTATCACTTTCTGAGACTTTCCCGAATGCTCTGACTGTCATAAAATAATAATGATACCATGCTTTAGAAGGCACGTAAAGTCGTTGGTCCCAGCTATTACCTATATATTCGGATGTAGACGTTATATGGGCCATGTCAGAAGCTTTCCAGCTCAGTAATTCTGACACCATGGTTGTGAGGGTGGGCTTCAAGCTAGGATTTTTTTCTTACTCACTCTAAAGGGTCTTCTTCTTCTTCTTCTTCTTACTCATCCTAAAGGATCACTGTGCCTCATAAACCCCCATAACCCTAATGTCAGAATTATTGAGGCTTTTGATGTGACTCGTGTCACTACTTCTGCATAATATATGAAGATAGTATAGCCTGGACTAATACGCGCCTTTCGAAGCAAGGAATAATATTTATATTTGAATTCGGCCTGGGGAAAGTCAAAGTGATAGTTTGTAGGTACGACGGTGCTCCACAGGGAATCGAATCCGGAACCTCCGTAATGTGACGCAAGTTTTTTACCATTGGACTATGGAGACTACAAGCAATAAGGTCAAAAAATTCGGGATCTTTACTAAAACTTCAGTAATGTAACCTAAGGTACTAAACCGATTTCGAATAAACTTGGTACAAAGCCGCGGCGGAAAGCTAGTATACGTAATACGTTTGTTAATCCCTGGCGTAAAAATAAAATATAATATGTAGGTATAAAGGTAGCCATTGTATTTTGAAGTGCAACTTAGGTAGGTAATACTAGAAATAGAATAATCCTCGTTATTAATAAAACATTTTATTTCCTCACTGAATAACGTAACAGGCAATGTTTCGGCTTTCCAGACGTAGTAATGGTGGGTTAATGTAATTCTTAGCCTTTTACGACCACTCATAAAAGCATTTTTCTCAAAAGAGTCCAATTACGATCCTCCTTACAGCAGTGAGTAAAAAATGATTCAAGATCCTTATTTCGGCGAATGTCTGCCGAAAATAAAAGGGGAAGGGCTTCTTATTCGCGTTACATTGGTATATCGTTCATTTTAATAGGAATTTCGTAAGATCAAATGCCTGTAAAAATACTTTTCCGTAACAAATGCGACAAGCAAAAATTGTATCGAGACAAGTCAGGAAATTAGACAATCAAAAATTGGCTCTAAAAGAATCTAATCTCGCGTTTGATGTACGATTATGTAGTCTCCTGCTCTAAGTAATAAGAGACCCTTATTTGTTTTCTTGTTATGTACAGAAGCCAGCACATGCGGTTAGACATTCGTACTACGAAATTCACCGCTACGGAATACGGGCGCTCTCAAGGTCAACATTTGACAACCCCGTAGCCTAGTTGGTAGTACGTCTGCCTACGAAGAACAGGGTCGCGGGTTAGAATCCCGCCCAGGGCAAACGTTCGTGTGATGAACACTTGTGTTTCCCTTGTGTCTGGATGTTGTATATTTATATATGTATGTATATTGTATATCAGCTGTCTGACACCCATAGCACAGGCTCTGCCTAGTTTGGGGTCAGATGGCTGTGTGTAAGATGTCCCACATATTTATTTATTTATTATTTATTTCTAGCCGTATGTACTGGCTACGAAATATTACCTAAATATAACTACGAAAGCGTTATCACGATTGTCAACCAGTATGCCGTTAACTATCCGTTACGTCTGTCCATGGCCTATTGCAGGATAAGTTGAACACGCGTACAGCAATTCTCTCCCTTATTCAACGGGCGTAAGAACGGTGCAAAGTCCAAACTATTCAGCTTAGTGTGCTCTTGATTGTACGTCTAAGCTTCCTCGTGCTACTTATGTATAATTTTCAAGAACCTTAATATACAAAGCTGCCAGATCATAAAGCCGTTAGACCGTCATAATTTGCAAGTCGCGTCAATTATTTATTTAGCTGCTTTCATATTTATGATACTGCTCAATCTTGGTCTCTCTGTTGTATTTGTATAAGATATTGTCACTGTTATCTCGCCTTTATAAATAAACAGTATTGATAGAGCTTTTTATGTACGATAGTTTTAAAGGATATCATAAAGTTGAAGCAATTTATCGTTGGGTGATCTACTAAGAACTAAGAAAGCTAAACGTGGCGATTATGGCACAACCCTTCATTAAAAGTAAGGCTCAACGGTGCTATAGATAATAAATACATGATCAACAATAATAAACCGTTCAACATAATTATTTTCCAACATAATGCAACTTGACTGTCTGGCTTGTAGGTAATCTTTTGATTCTCAAAATATTTCATTTTAGGGGTAGTATTTCATATTTGAGCTCATTTGATGAAGACGTAGTATATGGCTAAAATTTTGCGTGAGTATAATAATATAGGTAAGTGGCCAAAGATCAACAATTTCATGACTTATTCAGTTTTGGTCGCAAACAGAAAATTTCTAGAGACGTAGGTAATTAATTTACAGTACAGGGATCTGCGAATCTGAAAAAAATATATTGTTGTACGTAGCTAAACTTTCGTTTACTTGTAACGTAAAATGGATGACCACAAAACTAGCGTTATATGTAACCAAAAGCAGTTTGGTTATAATGTAGAACCGAACTGTTTAGTTATATATGTTAAAACAGTAATGTCTAGTTCTAACTAACATGTTTGTTTATAGCTAAACTGGACTTCAGTAACGCATCAAGCTAACGTTTTGCCTAGTTACAACTGAAATGTTAGTTTAGTTTGGCTAAACTGTTTTGTTGATTATAACTGAACTGCTAGACTACGCACAACCATATTCTCATTTTACATATAACCATAACTAATGTTGCTGTAAATGTTCGGTTATGCTAATGTTAGCTAAAGTGTTTTGTTGATTTAGCTGTACTTGTTTTGTTATATGGTGCCTAGTACTTTTGTTACACGCAGCAATTTATTTTTGTTACTAGTATCCTAATTAATGGTAAATAAATAAAATACAGTGTATTTAAAAAAATATATTATTTATTGATCTTCATATTGAAGTAAGTATAAAAAATTACTTACTTCAATATGAAGATCAATAAATAATATATTTTTTTAAATACACTGTATTTTATTTCTTTACTCATACTGGCCTGTGGTAGAGTCAATTAAAATCAACTTAGTAGGTATATCATCATTACCTGGGCAAGTGCTCATAGTGCATTAAGCATGGCAATCGATAAAGTTTAAGCTACAACCTTGAGGCCAATCGCGATGTACATCATAATAGCGCATGTAAGTCTCCAAAATCGTCATGCTGCATGACGAAACGAAAGTGCTAGCAGTGTACTAAATGTGCGTAAAATTCGAAGCACTGCTAGCACATTCGTTTCGTCATGCAGCATGACGATTTTGGAGACTTACATGCGCTATTCTGATGTGCACCAATCTTGGTATTGTATCGTGATTATCATAATCGAAACAAAATCTAAACTGAGCACTCTTCGAATCGGAACCTGACAGCGGCTACAGATTATCCTGAAAGGCCGTTGAATGGCCGTTCAGAATGAATTGAATCTACCAGATTGGGACTTCATTTTAATGAAGTTACGATCGGTTTACCAAGTCGGTTACGTGTGGTGCGAGGCGTGGCGGGGGAGGGGAGGTAGTTAGGCTGCGTATACACATAAATGTTTGATTCCATTTAACCAAAATATGGTAGTCTTTTGATAACGTTCATGTTATGTCTAATAAATAGGTTTATTACAGATTACTAAATTTGTGGTTGGTTCTATGTAAACAACAAAATGGTTATTTGTTTCAAAACATGAGACTTAAAATAGTCAATCTTTATTGACTATCAGTAGCCAAGATGACTGTTCAAAGATGACAAAAATAAGTGTTTGCTAGTAAAACGTGGTTTTAGTAACATGTAATCAATGAATTTAGCACATTTTAATCAAAGTGCTTTCGTCATACACAACTACATCGGTTTGATTATTATTACTATGGTTACAAATTGATAAAGCTTTGGTTTTATGTAACACATATGTAAATAACACAATCAGTTCTGTGTTTCATAGACGACCATTATTTGTTAATTTAAACAAACTTTGATCACGACTTACTGATTTTTGGTTAAAAGCCAAATAACTGAACTAGTTTTGTTGTTTCTTTTTTTCAGTGTACGCTTTTATTTTCACTTTATAGTAACATTGCTCTGAGTAATAAACATTTAATGATATGAAGTAAGTGTAGTCTGTAACTAGCGTCCCCGCTGAAAGCATTTAAAGGTGTATGAAGGTGTCTGGCTGGGTATGTTCACCTCTGAAAGTACGATGAATGAACACATCAAGGATTTTCTCATACATTTGAAATGCATCTGCCTCATCTCGACTGATACTAAAAATCTAAATAGGGTCATTTTTGTAAATTAACTTAAAGCGCTTTTTAAGGGCCACATATACGAAGTACAAACCAAAAATACGATTTTTGAAAATTACGTCTGTCTGTTAGCTAGTTCTCAAATATTTATAAGATTCAGTGTTAGCTTAGAACCCACCTAGGGGGTCCACGAGTTTACCCTGAACTAAGGGGCAATCAGGCCTTAGTTTAAAAATCAAAATTACTAGTTTTATTTACATTTATTTTTATTACGAAATTGGGAAAGCGTTTATTATTCAACTAGCGACCCACCCCGGCTCCGCACGGGAAAATGGTTATTGTGGGTTATCCTTAAATATATCATGCATGTATTATACATATAAACCTTCCTCTTGAATCATTCTATCTATTAAAAAAACCGCATCAAAATCCGTTGCATAGTTAAAAGATTTCAAGTTGAATAGACAGACACGTTACGTTTCTAGCTTACAAGCGCCTTAACCGACTACGATATTCGATCCTATACTAACAGTTCAGTGTTATTTGCTAAACTAACAAACTGAATATCCAATTCAATTAGAATTTGCTTACTTTAGCTGCCAGCGTTAATTGAAGCAGCCAAGTGGCTCTGCTAGTAAGAAGCTTCTCAGATAAGGGAGTAATGCTTTTTTTACAGTAGTTTAGTTTGCTACATGCGGTGTTGACTGTTGTGTGAGGATCACATAATTTCTTACAGGGATTCAAAATAAAATTATTTCAAAATAGAATTCAACGCAACTAAGTAAATGATCTAATTGATAAATTAACATTAACTGGATCATTTCATTGCAAAAAATAACAAATTATCTATTATTGGATAATTTTATTACCAAACTAATTAAATGATCACATTCACAAATTATTATTAATGGGATCATTTTATTTAGTTCTTTTTTTTGGAAGTTGGTTTCTCGTTTTATTGCAGTAATGACAATTGCAATTGCAATTTAAAATGTATGGAAAATTATTTTTTGCGGTCGGATTGCAGTTAAAATTGTAATTATCCTTCGCCCTCGTGAATTGGCGCTTACGCAGGATTTAAGCGAAACATTTTTAAATTGGAACATAATCAAATTTTAAAACATATTTTATTGTGTCAGGTGTTAAATATGCGATAGCATGCAAGTCACAGAATACTATTACTCGAGATATTCGAAGAATGACATATAATATGAAACATGATTACTATTGGCCTGGAATGGATAAGGATATTATCAACTTCGTAAAGAGTTGCGATAAATATCAAAAACAGAAATTTCATAAATATGTCGAGCAAATGTAATGTACGTAATATACATTTCTGCTGCGTACAAGTTCAATAATACAGTGATGTGAACTCAGATAGGCTCTGCGACTAACTCACTTACCCAACTGGCTCGCGTAAATGGAACCTTTTAAAACTTTCCCATTGAATTACACTTATCTGGTTCTCGCTTTGTGCCCCCTTCTGATACTTGCGGCAGTAATTAAACTTTGAAGTAGCTAAGTAAAGATGATTATATTATGAAGGCGAGAACTGGGATCAATAGCCTAATAGTTAAATAGTTACTGTGTGGATTAGAAGATTCTAGGTCCCCGGCAGGGTCTCCATGTAAAGCGTAGGTATCAATGAAAGGAGAGTTGCGCGTCAGACAAACGCATATTGACTACTCGCTAATTATACGAGTACCTACTGCCATACTCACTTATACCTATAGTATATGGGTACATACTACAGTATCACATTAATATGAAAAGTGGCATATTAGGATGCTCCTTATTTTCGATTTCACGTCTTTATTACACTACGTTATTTAAGTAAATTAAATTGAGTATGGATATAGTTTGTACTCTCGATTAAAACGTATTTTATAGGTTACTTTTTAATTCGGAAAAATACCTCATTTTCACGGGAAAAGAAAAATAATTAAATCGACGTAACTGTTTTATATTTCTTATAAGACAATAAAAAGTCATATAATGTTAAACTTATAGGGTAATTTTACGACCTTATTGTCTTGATGTTAGTTCACAAGTCTTTTTGATTCTGGCAGTCGATGTGATTCGCATTTTTTAACCTCAAAAGCTCATTTCTCAATAACGTTTTCTTGAAAGATATCGAGTTTGAAAGATAACTGAAAACCCTTTTATATAATTTGAAACCACATGAGTCGTGTGATTAGAAACTCGTTAGGTCCAAAGATCGTGGCGACTGGTGAATGTATCTTTTCTGAACGAAATGACCGAGGGATACAGATCTTAGGTAAAATGCCCTGATTCTGGCAGTGTATCAGTTTACTAATCCACTAAATGGTTAATTACCATGCTTAATGGCTTTCTTAATGGTTACCTTTACTGAAAACAGAGAAGCTTTTAAATATAGGTATGTCACCTGTAATTTAAAGGCTGTCATTAGAAAGCGTATTTTATACGTTCTGATCTTTGTTCTGTCTTTAAAAACTGTTTGTATTTTTTGTATGATAAGAAATCGTAGTGATATTTCACGAACGTATGAGCGGATAACTATGTTTTATTACTAGAAAGAAAGAAAGAGAATCGATTTATTTCCATATTACGTTATTACATATTGAAATACATATTATAGAGGAAAACACTTTTACTCTTATAACAGTCTGCAACAGTCTATATGCAGGAGAACCTTTTCCCAAGGATGTCATTAGTACTACTATTGGTACTTACATCGAAGGATCAAATAAGTACTTGTTTATAACACACTTGCCTTTTCCTGACAATGCGACCGTAGATACGCAACGCAACGAGGAAGGAATCTAAATATGGCAAAGGCCACAAGTGGTAGCGTGGACACATTCGCATTAACGATTATAATCAAGTATTATTGCTCTACTTGAGGGCATAATTGAAGCCGGTGGGTTTTACCGGGAAAGGGTGGGTTTAATTAAAACTAGCGGTCTTGCTCGGGGCGGTGAAAAGAGGAATTTATCTATTACAGTGCGATATCGGAGGTATGCTATTGGCGTCGTGCGGTTTTCCTACTTACTGGTCAACCCAAAAGACGTCGGATTATAAAAATTAAGAGGTTCAATCCTATTAATACGAAACGCTAAAATATATTGATAATATAATTGCATCTGTTTAGCTTCTTCTACGAATATCAATTTCGTAATCTAACTGACTAGAGACAAAAGTACCTCTTATTTTTGTGGTCACTGAAAGTGCGATTAAATTCTCATTATTACTTTTAAATTACCTAAATTAATGGTTCTTGTTGAATGATTTCTATTTATACATTTTTCATGTAGTGCAAAATAAGATATCCTTCCACTGCAGCTGAAAAAATATTGCATTTTATCCAACACTAGCGACCCGCCCCGGCTCCGCACGGGAAAATGGTTATTGTGGGTTATCCTTCAGTATATTATGCATGTATTATGCATATAAACCTTCCTCTTGAATCACTCTATCTATTAAAAAAAACTGCATCAAAATCCGTTCCGTAGTTTTAAAGATTTAAGCGTACAAAGGGAGGGACATAGGGAGGGACATAGGGACAGAGAAAGCGACTTTATTTTATACTATGTAGTGATGTACTTGACTAGTCAGTCAGTCATTTTGATTAAAAAGTTACATCTTTTTTTATTAAACGTTAATACTAAATTTTATATGAAATAGGAAAACGTGACGTCACATTTTACAATAACTATTTTTGTAAGGGCATTGTATGATTATAAAGTAAATAAAAACTTTATACAACAGTTTATAGTTTCTCATTATATGGTTTAGTTAATGGCATCATTTTTCTAGCTTATACTGAGCGTTTACTTAACTTATAAACTTGATAGCATTTTAAACTCTGTCGAGCCATTAAAAACGGGTGATAGTTTCTTTTAAAGCTCTCTCTAATACTAGTTTGATGTGCTATCTAATAGCGTTATGTTCCAGTCAGCTAAATCAAACTTTAAGTACTATTTAATATAGAGCCGTTATGGCGATATAAAGCTGCTAAAGCGATAAATAGGTGTTTAAAATCGCCTCATACTTAGAGCGAAACACATAGGTGTATCGATGTTAAATTCATTGTCAGTATTTACTTTACAATTTCGGAAGACCAATGATTTCGTGATATCAGAAAAACAACAGATATGTCTCTATGTATGTACCTATAAATAAATAAAAACCTTTGGCACCATGGTTTCTGAGGTAGGTAAACCTATATGATAAGCAAACAAACAATCCCAAAAATAAACAGATAAGATACTTCAAAACTGAATGATTAATTAATACCAAGTGTTAAAATTGTTGAACCTCAGACCAACTCGTATTTTCAAAATGTGAAGTGCAAACGGCCATAAATATAAAACTGTTTCAAAAGTTTTCATACATTTTACACGATATATTCTGGCTGCCGTGTCAACTTAGCTGTAAACGAACGGACCGTTTTAAAAATAAAGCGTTTGAAATTCGAATGTGGCGTTTCGTGGCAACTGGCAACGCAACGAGCGCGCTTCGACAATTTAAGCTCGTTGAGTTGCAAAATATATTTGAATAGTCTTTGTTTAAAGCATTTAAAATACCTACACAGTACAAATACCTACAACATTTTTCTTGGATATTGAGGGTAGAGTTGCTTTTCCAAAACATATAGGATAGTTATAACTTTATAATGAAAAAAAAGTACTAAACATAATTTGGTCAATTTGGCCAAAATTATGTTTAGTACTTTTTTTTGGTAGATAAATATTTCTTTTGTCTTAGTTATTAGTTCAGTAGTAGTTAATATTAGTGACAACTGATACTATTATACCGAGCGAGTCTTATTCTTATTATACACCGAGTGTCAGCGATTCGTGCCTAAGCTCCATTTCAGCTTAGGCACAGAATAATAGTACTAACCCGGCTTAGGAAAAACTGTTTCTCATTCTGTCCATCGGTTCTCCTCTGAGATCGTATTGTCAACAGATTCCCGCGAAATTTTGTATCTACCTAAAGTAAACTAAAAAAGTTATTCCGTTTTAAGGTCTCACGAGGTGAATAGCTGGCTGAGTCAGTAGTTCCACTAAACTTTAAAAGTATATTATAATCATTTATTTTAACTATTCTTCTTTTCTAAGCATTAACTCAGAGTAATGAATTATAGGCCACCTTATCCGATCTATATTAGTAAGTATATCTCCAAATCCAAGTAGTCAATGTACGTACTCGTAGAAGAAAAATAATTTTGATTATGATGTAAAGTAGTAATGTGAGAATTATTCCTTTTTTTTTTATTTATTTATTTATAATATGAAAAAAGCGTCAAAACGACAGTTGAATTTGGGGTAAAATTACAGCTTATACTTAAAATGAAAATATAGTGGTACCTAATACTCCCTAATAAAATGTGACTTATTTCCCAAAGTAACTTAAATTTAAGTCGCCACCTATTTCTGTCATAATAATTATGTGAACATAAAAGGACAGGAGATGAATAGATCGAATAGAATGTTATTCTACTAATATCTACACTCTACAGTACCATTCAACGTATGTACAATAAGTAGTTAAACATCCTTATTTCTAAAAAAAGAGCAAAATGTTGTTTGTATTATAGAGCTATGTGTGTGTAATTATAGAGCTGAGACTGGCCAGTTAAATTAAAATAAATAAAATATATTGCAAATTTAATACTTTCATAGCTGCTTTATGATTTTCTCTCTAACTAGGTACCAACACTTTATCGTCCATTATATCTTATGGCAACTTCAACTGCAGGATACTGTCATTCATCTACAGACTTAGGTTGAGCTCTTGTTCAAACGCTAACAATCTTTGACTAAAGTTCAGATGGGTAGGGTCGCTTGATAAATCATCCTTAGGTTTGTAGCGCAAGTTAGTTTCTAAACTTTACAACTGACTTAAAGTTACTAACTATGTAACCTTAAGCATTTATTTTATGAATTTGCATTATGTAATACTACTGAACGGATTTGGATGCAGTTTGACGGATTACATACGGATTAAAAAATACTTTTAAGACAAATCGTAAAACGACTTGAGTGTAAATTCACATTAAGACACAGAAGTAAATAATAGTACTACTCGTACATAAGGGATATTAATCTCCCCGCACCTACACGAGCTCCCCGCCCCATAGCCCCCCGCGCACCGCACCCCGCAGGCACCGCCGCACTCCGCCGTGTGGTGTCGATCAAGCGTTTAAGACTATTTTCCTTTGATTTTCACTGACGTCTGGCATTGTTTTATAAAATTTCAATTACAGTGTTCTAAGCAGAGAGGTGGGAAAAGCTCGTATATTATTCTAAGGTCCCTTCCCTGGTATAATAAAGGTTAACATTAATGTCCCCACTGACTGACAGACAGGGCAACCCAAATGTATTTTAACTGGTTACAACCGTTGACTCAATATTCGTATATAATATCACTAACTTTCCGCCCGCGCTAACAGTTTTATGTGATATTCTGATATATAACCTATATTATTGTAAAGTTCAATTTAATCACATTCAGTTGTTTTTGCGTGAAAGAGTAACAAACATCCATCCATATATCCATCCTCATAAGCTATCGCGTTAGGATTACGCTTTGTTTCCCTGTCATCGAATAGAGCTGTGTGGTTTGCAATTTGCAGTTTTAATTAATCGGACGCAATAATAATTTTCATCGCTCAAAACCGATACGTGCGCGCTGATGATTTTCAGTGGGTTTATTACGCATTTCCGCCTGTGGCGAAAATACCTACGTATTTTGTGAGTAGATTTACCTAAGCGTTTGTGTTGACATGTATGTAGCCGTCTGATTATCATTTGTCTAAGTAAATAATTGTATGCTGACTCAATAACATTAAATTGAAAAAAAAAAGACCCCGCCGCATAAACGCTACTTGATCCTTTCAACAACTAGAAAAGAGCTTATAGTCTTCAAAAATGTTTATGTACAATAAATAAGAAAATAAAATAAATTATGTGATCTCCACACCACCGAAGGGCTCAAGTCTACACTAAATATAGGGTGAACAGGTCTTAGTCGACCACGATGGCCCAGTACAGTAGTGTTTACTCAAACTCCCATTCAACCAACTCATGTTGGTCAAGTCAACTTGTTTTTCCCAGAAAACCTACTGAAGTTTAGTTCTAAAAAAACTTCATCAAAGTATATCAGTGTCGTTTCGGCAAAACCTATAATCTGTTTACAAAATAAGTTGCTGAAAGTTCAAAACTTTAGATAGCTGTCTAACACTAAACATCTGTTATTGTTCTGTAAACGAGGTTTCAAGAGGATTTGCTTTGTAAACCACTTTGAGTTGGCAAACAATTGTTTAGACAAATATATAGGTACATAGATGTCGTGTGTAATATGAAACTTTGCTCGGAAACAATAGTCATTATATATTAGAAAGTTTGTATGGAGAAGTTTATTATTTTGTTTCTTTGCAAAAAGCTGACGGTATTGACTGAGCGAGGTTATTTAAATTATGTATTATTTATTTCAGTTTTTGCTAAGGCCTGTTTAATGAAATGTTTTCTTATTTTCTGCTCGTTTAATTAGTTAACCATTTTTAAAGTATAATGAAATGAATAAATATATCTATATTCATGAAAAAAAACTAAAATCTTGTCTTTACAAAAGTAATATTTCTAGCTGGGAATGCAAAATATTAATGCCAATCCAGAATATTATGTAGTTTGATACTGCACTGGTTCATTACTGGAAATTAATAAGGTTATATTGATAGAAATATATTGATTAAAGCTTAATGAATGGTTTACATGATGATAATATTAATATTACAGTAATATGAAATATAAAATAAACAGATGGTTATATTATAGCATTACTAAAAACCCTTTTAGTCTAGCCAAGTACCCTTCCGACGTTATCCACAGAATATTAAATTCATTTCGGCTATACAGCAGAATTTCTCCCAAATAAATTTCTTTTATAATATAAAAAGGGACCTCCTACCTAGTCTAAATGTTGGTTGTAAATCCTCGTTGATTTATTGAGTCGTGACCGGCCGTGTGTGAGCGCGTCACGGGCGTGACAGCTTGATAATCCGACCACCTTTATTGAATTCTATTGGTTCCGCTCTGTGACGGTCGGGTGCCTTTACTCCTATAAAAATAATATAATATGCTTTTATTTCGCTTTTATTTATGGATATGGGTACGTAAAAGCCGGAAATTTTATTTTCAGATAATGTTTCGTTGATAAAAAGAATAGAATAGAATATACTAAAAAAGTAAGAAGTTCAAAGGTGCTGCCAAATAAAAAATATATTACTGTAATTGTATAGAAGCCAGCACATGCGTTTGGACACTCGCACTACGAAATTCACCCCTACCGCCACGGAATACGGGCGCTCCTAAGGTCAACATGCTCAACCACATGTGCTGGCTACTGTACCTTATAAGCAAAAGCTCTGCAACTCACATTTAAATTGAATATTGAAAAATCAATTATAATACGACACAGCATGTAACAGTAGGCCTACTATGTAAGTAGCGACAGGCTCGAGAAGCTGTCAAACGCGACATAGTGACATTAGAGCCATAGTAGTTCTGCCAATATGTCGCGGTTGACACCTTCTCGAGCCTGTCGCTACTTACATAGTAGGCCTACTGACCTACCTAACGAAATTAATTGAACATAGCTTGATGTACTAGTATGATAAAAGTTGAAAGAGCCCAAAGGGCAATTCTAAAAGTTATGGCATTTTTACCCTTCAGATTCTCCACCTCTGAACTTTATCAAAAAAGTAAGGTACTTACCGTAAGGCAGTTTTATATCCTCCACATAGTACTGAAGCAACATTCCAGCATCAATTTTGACCCTACACTTCCTAATACAAAAAGGAAAAATAAGTGCCAAAAAAGACCTGTCCGCTCTTGCTTCGCACGTAGATTTTATTTGTTTCTAGGTCCCTTCTTATACAATAAACTGGATAACATGTTACATATTTATACTAAAAATAAGTACGGGATCAAAAAGAAAATAACTGATTATCTACAAAAACTAACATATGATAACACGGAGACCCTATTAGAAATTATAACATAAACAAACACACATATACTCACACGACCACAAAAATTGCATGTACCCATAGTACTTCTTACTATTATGTTATAAAATATTTATGTCTGTAAATTTTCTATACCTATATTATATATTTTATTTTATTATATTGTATATATGTATCAAAATGTATGTATTCTTTGTAAAATCTGTAATTTACTAACCCAACTAATACAAGAACGGTTTAGTTCTTTTGTAATTAAATAGGTGTACTCACATAGTTTGCTGGTTGGGTCCTGGAGACCTGTAATACAGGTTTAACCTAGCTCAGGCTCCAGTCTCCAACAATATTATAATTACCAACTTATGTAAAACCTTTATTATGGAGAAATAAATGATCTTTATTATATTATTATTATTATTATATTATTATTAACAATTTCTACTTTTTATACTTAAAAAAAAAACAACCTCCGTGGTCGAGTGGTCAAAAGCTCGTCTGACGTTACGGAGGTTCGGGGTTCGAATCTCGGTGGGGATCCGTCGAACAAATACCACCATGTGAGACTTTCCCCAGTTTGGTTAGGACATTGCAGGCTGAATCACCTGATTGTAAGAAAATAAAGATGATTCCGTGCTTCGGAAGGCACGTAAAGCCGTTAGTCCCTGCTACTATGTACGGATGTAGTCGTTATAGGAGCCATGTCGGAAGCCTAAAGCGGCTCAACAATTCCGACACTAGGATTTGTGAGGTAGGTTAACCTCGAAACCCACTTGATAAGCAATAAATCCTACTAATATTATAAACGAGAAAACTGCTGCATGGATTTTAATGAAACTTTAAAGTTATCTAGCTTATACATCAGAATAACGCATAGGCTACTTTTTACTGCGGGAAACAGCTCATTCAGTAATAAAATAACTACAAGCGCAGGACCGATCGTTGTAAGGCTTGTGTCCAGCAGTGGGCGTCTTTCGGCTGAAATGATGATTGGTTAGATTAGATTAGTCCAGCAGTAGAATTAAACTGATCTAGAAACGACAACCAAAGGTTACGGTAGACGACGTAGGAGTTTAAATATTATCATATTACATTGCTTACATCCCACACAAACCACTACATCAGTGAATTTTGCTCGAGGGTTACAGCGGGTATGTTTTTCCATATAAATATTTCAAAATATTCAGTAAGGTTTTTGCTTCTAATATTTAAATTACCCACGTTAGAATATAATATAGCCAGGGTCTAGAGACCCGATCGAATAACGAGCTTACAAAAATATATACATTCTTTCTTACTAAGCTTAAATTTTAGTCATTACTAGTTACTCGTATTTACGTAATAGTAAGAACCCTGCTGAAAATAAAATTAGAATCTATTTGATGGCTTTCATAGCACAGAATGACCTAGTTTACGGGCCACGCACAAAATTGGGATGCTATTTCGTTGCTTATAAAATAAAGTTTTTATTATTTTTATTTATCAATAATTAGGTTAGTACAGTTATTTTAATGTCGTTGAAGATGCTTTGCTTTGAAAGTCGAACATAATATCTAAAGAAATGCGTTAGAAATATGTTGTTCTTCTTCAGAAAAATACATCAAGTCATTGATCAAATAAAACTTTTAAATAAGACAAAGCTTACATTGTGTTGCTCGAATCGTATCATATGTCTCTACATACTATTATATTTATCTGTGTTTCTTTTTATTTTAGATATTTGTTACGTCTCATGGGTGCAGTACAACATTCTTGATAAAAGTTAGTAACTTGAACTTCTTTGTACATTCAAAGTTAGAAGACATTTCAGTTTATGGAATCTTGAGCACACATTTTATAAGCTTTTATTTAACTTGCAATGTGTATGTTTTTTCGGGTGGAATTTTTGAACTCAATTTTAAAGTAGCTGAAATTTTGTATACACGTTTGGTTTTAATGACAATGCACGATATTGTTTGTGACGTCATTCTAAATCCAATATGGCGGGCTATCCAAGATGGCGGATCAGTTATTTTTAATGCACTTCTACAATATGAGTATCAAATGAAAGGGCTCGTTAAGAGTAACTCGAAAAATAACGTGGCGTTATTCTAAATCCAATATGGCGGAGTAATTATTTTAATGCACTTTTACAATATGGGTATCAAATGAAAGGGGTCGTTAAAGTAACTCGAAAAATAATGTAACGTGCGATAACTAAAAAGTAAAAATAAATTAAATGCAAAGAAACCTTTTTAAAAAAGCTTTTATTTAAACGCTTTAAAAAGAAGAATATAATTTTTATCGTTAAGAAATTTTAACCATCAACTTATAACCTCATTAATGTCATTATATACAATTCGTATGGTCGGTCATAAAACCTATTTGCGTGGTTTAATTACCTATCAGTATTTAGTTAAATAGGAATTTGAAAATGAAATAAACTTAGGTACTAGTTTTACGAATCGCGCGACAAGCTTTTATGATCATTATGAATTGTTTGTAATGAGGTTATAAGTTGATAGTTAAAATTTATAAGGATAAAATTATTTTTTTCTTTTTAGAGCGTTTAAATAAAACCTTTATTTATAAAGTTTTTGTACTGTACTGATAATGGAGAAGAAAAAAAAATTACAAATCCTACATTAATATGCACCACTGTTTGTGACCTATCCATCAATTGTGAATATTTTTCTCTGGGTTAATCATTTTTTAAGGCATTAATTAATTGAAATAGTTTATTTATTTATCCCTCATATCCCCAACGGAGTAGCGTTCAAATTAGGCAATGAAAAGGTTTCATGTCAAAAATTTTAACAGCAGCGGCCGTGCATTATTGCAGGCAGCCGGCCCACAAATTTTTTTAGGCACAGGTCAGGGCCTTATTTTAATACCCTAAAACGTCGTTCACACAAGTCGTAAAAAGTAAATATGTCTTTATTAGCACTTGTACCGGCCAAACGTTTCGAGACCGAGACGACTAAATACATATATGTTTCCAGGCATAAAGATGATTGAATTTCCTTTGGACGCATGTTCATTGCTGCAAGACGACTGGCAACATTGAGGGACTTTGCTCTACGTGTTCTTTCTTTATTACTTTTACCTGCGATTTTTTTCCACACATTAACAGACAAACACATAGTAAGAAACGACAACAAAATCTATCCTGTTTTATATTGGAATATCTTGTAGCAGACCTAACTCTGAACTTAATAATTATACATAATAATTATTCTATATACTTAAATACCAACCCTAAAATGTTTACAAACATGCAGATAAAGATTTAAAATTTAATTTCATACTTTATTGCCTATTCTAAAATCAAATAGGTATGAATTGTTGTTATGAATAATGAAAGAAGTTATATAAATGTTTTAATATTAATTCGCTTTTATGTTCTCAGTTTAGTAATCACAAAGAGAATAGAGAACGCGACGTAGCTATTAAGTCTATAATATCAAGTCAAAGCTTTCTGTTACTCGTAGAGAGTTTGGACGATTCACTAAGCCACGTTCTTGCACAGAGATGAGATAATAAAATGGTACAGTTTTTAAACACATCCTTACTTGCCAATAAAGATCCATATACTTGAGTTTTTATATCTTTCACCAAATACAAGGATGATAACATGTCATGTCAATCTTTTGACACACGTACAAAATATATATATTTTTTATTGATCTATGCTTTAGTCAAAAAAGCGACCAATCAAGCTTCTCCGGACTTGCGGCGGAGTGAAAGGCTCTACCCCAGAGTAGTCATGTACCAACGCGTATAGGGAGCCTCGAATCTAGGCCTAGCGCGTTGATACGGAAAAACATCGGGAAGGAACAAAATTGACATTTTAATAGGACAGTCTGTGTAGAGAAGTAAACAAATGTATCGTTTCTTTTCTTTGAAAAAGCTCTGAACTGTTCACTGAGCACTGGTTGAAACTTACTAAATTATATTAAGCGATCCTGTATTCCTCATACTGACTTAATATTTCTCGATTTAATAACGCCTGCTGTCTGCAAGATAGAGGTAAGTCGGTGTATTACATTTTACACCCTCATTAAACAGGTTATAACCTGGTATAATGCGGTTAGTAATACTTTGGTTAGTGCCACTTACTACGTCAACTTTAACATTGAAGCTATTAAATATGAAATTATAGTAAAGAGTGTTTTAGGTCGCATAAAGTCGTTTATTTTGACGTAGTACAGAGGAAATGGTGCTTTGTAGTTTATTTCAATTCAATAATATTTAGGTCTTTTACTTATTTTTAGAATCAATAGCTTCTTTTCTTTACTTTGCCTTCTTTGAGAAGACAAAAATTATTCAGGTTTTCCAAAGTTATTTAACCATAGTAAAAAGGCGTAGGAGATTTAAAAATAGATAAAAATGGGGAAAACTTTATGCCAGATACCAGAGTCTCCACCACCACTCTTTAAAATAATTTACAAATGAAGCTGATTTTTTTCTAAATCTTGGATACTTTACATTTGGTTTATATATTACTTTTATCTATAAAATAATCACTAAAATAATGTAAGTAATAAACACTTCAATCTCCTACAAGTCCGCTGAAGCTTGTAATGTCGTACATTTTCGACACAAGCGTATGTTAATTAAAATATATATATAATTTCAATTTTGTTTTTGTCTCCGTTTCATTGGCTTCATACTTCCAGCGTCTGTTCAAAAGGATAGAGCGAAAGAAAAAAATAATAAAGGAAAAGCATTTCCACGCTCACTGTTAAAGTCTGTGGACCGAGAAAAAAAAAAGAATGAACAGAGCCGGCGGCGGCTGGTAGCTGGTTGGGCTTGGCTGCATTCGGTAAAATAAAACGACTTTTTAGAAACCATCTTTTAATGTAGTTTAATAATAATATACCGACAAAGTATTACATTCTAGAAACAAAGTAGATAGATCTACCGATACTGTACTTTTTCTGAGTATTCTTAGCAATCAAATGGTACCCAGTTTTTCCATCGCAAAATATATACAGTTTAGCTATGTGATGTCGTTAACAATTGTTTGTGCTAAATCCATTGAACAAGGTCTGAAGGTATGCACCGATTTTCAAAAATGCGCTAAACATATACTTTTCTAGCAAAGTCCTTTGTAGAAGAAACCTAGAATTTGGTATTGGTATCATCATTGCCTTGAAAGTAAAATATG
This sequence comes from Teleiodes luculella, assembly GCA_948473455.1. Taxonomy (NCBI): domain Eukaryota; kingdom Metazoa; phylum Arthropoda; class Insecta; order Lepidoptera; family Gelechiidae; genus Teleiodes; species Teleiodes luculella. The sequence continues at coordinate 6,790,508 of OX419601.1, read as the reverse complement.
CAAATAAAGTTGTAGTCCACGGATAGAAGAGCGCTACAGCTAGCTGACTTTGATGCTCCTGGCTTTACACCAACAACGCATACTTTGATATTTTAATACAGCTGTTTATTACTGTATTTTTATTATGTTATGTTGCGTTTTAATTTTGACTTCTAGGTGGAAAGTATTTGCTTTAGTTTTATCATGGCCGATGAAATATCATCATGTAAATATTCCTAAGTTGCAGAATTTTAATTAATGCAATTTATCACAACATTGGATGACTTTAATAAATGTAGTTGGAGGAAATAGTAAACTGTCTGTCAATGGACTATGGTACAATCTTTTCCTTTTAATATTGTTAGGTAACTTTTAAAGTGGTCGTAATACGATGTTTTTCGTTTGAAAACTTTATTAAAGCTGTCGAACATCTTTAAGAGAGATGCTTAGTCCCAGCTGTTACAAAAGATTTTGATCACTAATAATATAATGTTAAAGTTTTTGTTACTTTGTAACTATCTGAGCGAGTATTATTCTAATTGTTCATTAAAAAAATCCTTATAAAAATAGCGGTGCTTTCTAAGTGTATTTGTTCACAACAACGTAACAAATCGCCGATACAAAACAGTTGTGTTTTAATAAAATACGTTAAGCAAAACAGTAAGTTTTATTTATGTTGATACCTATCCCATATGTATTTATTGAAAACAATTTAATTTATTTCACCTTTCCAATGGTGAAAATGGCGTATTTTCTACTCAAACCAGGAGTTGTACCATTTGTCACAGGAAACACTCTTTTAATCATTTCATGCGGCGGACACGCGTTCCGACGACGACGGTTTACCTTGAAAGTTAGAAAAGAAAAGAAAGATTTATTGTTTTCAATTGTGCACATTTTTTTTTAAGACTGAACTTGGATTTTTTTTCTACATCAGTTATACCACATTATACTAACTCTACAGGGAAATTGGTTTGTATGATTACGAAGGTAATTCAATTCAATAATGAAATAAATTATGTTACGCTAAAAAGTAAATAAATAAATATGTTTATATGTGTATTGTTTAGTATGTTTCGGTGCTAAAATAATTTTAAATTTTTATATAATTTTTGATACAGGTTTGCTTACTTAGGGCGCGTTTAGACGACGCGCGTCGGCCTCGCGCGTCGTCTAAACGCGCCCTTATGGTGTGGCTTTCGAGGTTAATAAACCGCATAGACCCTGATTTTATAATTTATTAAGCCGCATAATACTTCTGAAATGGCTCCTACACTTAACAAAAGTACTAGGTACTTGATGTACAGCCAGCACATACGGCTGAACGTGTTGACCTTGAGAGCGCCCGTATTTCGTAGCAGTAGAGAGGAATTTTGTAGTGCGAGTGTCCAGCCTGTTGTGCTGGCTTCTGTGATGATAATGATGATACTAAACTTTGTCAACAGGTTAGAATTTAGAGCACTGTTACCATCATCTATATGATGTTCGTATGATGACAGATGATGATGATGACATTTCTATCATAATGATGAGAAGTGATTTTAATATACTTAGAAGTAGAGTTCACAAAAAAAAACACATGTGTAAATTCTATATCGCTTGTAGTAAAAAACACAGTGTTCATAAATGGTGAGCATAAAACCTTTCATGCATGAAACTGTATCCAAAAATAACTTGAACATAAAATTACCATTTTACAGACAAAGGTCAAAGTTTAAGCACATGAAACCGCGAATCTTTTGTAAGAAAATTGTAGAAATAATAAAAGTAAGTAAGTAAGTAGAACGTTTATTGCATTACACAAAACACACATAGACACGTCACAAAGTAAAAATACTTGTATTAAATACAATTCATTAAAATCTTATTTACGATGACAAATTAGGAAAATAATAAAATAGGAGCTATATACGTACATCATTAACAGCTCATAACATGTCCCCACCGAGGGGCTCGAGCCTACCCTGAAATCAGGGTGGGTAGGCCTTAGTTGACCACGCTGGCCTAGTACGGGTTGGTCAACTTCACACACAGCTTTTGTATTACTCCGCAGGTGTGTGCAGGTTTCCTAAAGATGTTATCCTTCACCATAAGATCGTTGAATAAACGTACATATGAATTAGAAAATCGAAAATAAATTGATACGTGTCGAGGTTCGAACCCGAGAACTTCCGAATGGAAGTCAACGGCTTTAGCCACTTGGCCACGTTCGACGCTCATATACGTACTGCCATTCCGAATTGTTTTACTCGTTTTGACTAGGTTTGCATATCAATACAATAAAACTGTAGAGGTTGAAAATCTGTACATAGAAAAAAAATGCTAAAAACTGAGTCAGGGGGATGTGAGAAGTAATATAGAACCTATCCAGATTTTTTAATTTTTTTGTTTCTCTTTTTGTCTGTTGTTTCTCTTTTTGTCTGTTTGTACGGGCTAATCTCTAAAACTGTTGGACCGATTTGATGGTGGTAGGTACCTTATATCCCCGGTCAACATCTTAGATAGTTTTTACCGCGGGAAATATCTTATTCCTACGGGAAACTGCACGGTAATGTCAAAAAACGACGCGAGCGTAACCGCGGGCGGACTGCTAGTAAATTATATTAAGTACGAAATTTTCGTATCCCCACGTATGGTTCAAATTCGAGGTAAATAGGCCCGGGCGATTATGGCGTCATACAGGGTGTTAGCGAAGGCTCAGCAAGTATTGAAAGGATTATGTACGCTCAGCCAAATGTTTTGAGAAACTTTTTCAAAGAAACCTTTCTCCGAAATTCGTCCGTCTCAAACAAAATGATAATTGTAATCAGTCAGAATTTGAATTAGAATGTACTTTACACACAAAAATACAACTAAAGTGTACAAAAAGGTGGCCTTATTGCTAAGGTAGCAATTTCTACCAGGCGACCTTCAGTTTGTCGGAAAGTTTCCGAGAAAAGTCTCTTTTGAGAAAATTGATCAGGGCCCGTATACCGTGTGCCGTATTCCGTACTGCGCTCGCGTGATTTGACAGTGTTTTAATCAAGTTTAGTTTAGCTTTTTTAGCGCGATGGGGCCCTTATCCATTGATTAAGCATGGTCTTTCAGTTTTTGCTAAGTCGTCACTTAGTGTTACACCCTGTGTACGTATAATAGTAGACTGGCATGCCATCACGTACGAAATAATGTCCCGGCTCGTTTATTGCTCGTTCCCTAATACTCGAATGTCTATGTAGCGTGAAAATTTGACTTGATAATTTGCGTAAACAAACAAGATATTTAATGTGGCCTTTAGTTTCAACGCTTTGTAAGGCTTAATAGTTACAAGTTAAATTAAGACCGTTTTAGAAGTACTCTTTGTTTCGTGATCCAACCTATTATGAATAAATTTTAACAAATTGTCTGTAATTTAATCAAGGTTTGTAGAAAAAGGGTTGGTTACTTCGAATATATCATAAAATACATTGAAAATGGAATTTGAGGAAATGAAGACGATAAATATAGGTACTTCATTACAAAGAAAATAAATTATATTTAGAACCAATTATTTTTTATTGTTTCCTCATATTTGGAACAAAATCGATTAGAAATGTCCACAAAGCTCCACACACAAACGTCCTGTAAGCTGTTTGTGTGTGGAGCGAATTCCCTACTTGATATCGAATGCCTTTTGATCAAACATGAATTGCTCGAAAACGTGTTCTCTATCGTCCATGACACCTATAAATTATGAGCCCTATGGTCTGGTACATCGATGCATCAAAATCTCTAAAAAATGTTTGCTCTAACTATCAATAGCGAGAAGCAACGGATTGTCAACGTACCTACAGCTGTTCTCGAGTATCATATATTTTTGTCGATTGTCACCACTTGATTATTATCATACTCATACTAAAATATTATAAAGAGGAAAGATTTGTGTTTTTGGGTGTGTGTATGTTTGTAATGAATAAACTCAAAAACTACTGAACCGATTTCGAACATTCTTTCACCATTAGAAAGCTAAATTCACTCTGAGTAACATAGGCTACACTTCAGAACACAAAAACATGAAGGTAGTTTTTAGATATCTAGATATTTTATGTATTTGTTAATATTTTGTATGATAAAAGTAAATTACCTACCTACATTAAAACTTTGTTAATAATTTGCTTCGTCGCACTAATACGTTGCCAATCCGTTGCTTCTCGATAATGATAGTTAGAGCAAACGTTTTTTAGATATTTTGATGCATCGATGTATCTGCTACATCGATGCATCAAAATCTCTAAAAAATGGTCTGCCATAGGGCTCACAATTTATAGGTGTCATGGACGATAGAGGACACGTTTTGGAGCAATTCATGTTTGATCTAAAGGCATTCGATTTCAAGTAGGGAATTCGTGTGGAGCGTACTGGAAGCGTATCAACATCTCAGATACTTTTAATCCCGGAAAATTAAAAAGTTCCTGTGGGATAGTTAAAAAACTATAGTAACTCATACGGCTCAGCAAATTGTGCGGGCTTATCTCCGAAACTGTTAGACCGATTAGAATAAAACCTTACATCCCCAGTCCGCATCTTGGATACTTTGAATTGCGGAAAATTAAAGAATTCCTGTGGGATAAATAAAAATTACTACAGAAAAGTCGAAAAACACAGACAGCTTGTTTTAAAAATAGGTACTTAAACATAAACACATATAATTTTTTTTTAATCCCGATAATATCTAGTTTTAAATCTACTTATAAATCGAAATCTTGTGCTCATTCCTAACGAAATATTTTATCTCACAATAAAATGTCTACTTTTTTACGTCCTATTTATTTTAGGCCAATGAAAGAATTAAAATTTATAAAGTAACTTTTTGTAAATACCTAGTTTTATTTTTTTTACATAAAATATGAATTTTCCATCTAAACAGTAGTTGTAATATCAGTTAAAGGCAACATTGTCGTATTCGGCAAATATTATTATGAGATATCTGGCATTAAGCCATAATATGGATCAGTGTACTGGAGCTATTGCGCTGTCTAAATAAATTCAGCCTTATCACCCTCGCAATTAAGTCTAACATAATTGCGCCGTGACTTGTTACCACTACAAAGTTATTTATCGGTGTACAATTTGGTACCGTTGTCATTAGAATGGGGCATTTCAATGACACACAAAAGTACTAGGAGGTTTACAAATGATACGCCAAACGTAAATATATCAATACACTTATATACCTTATCAAACAAAACATAAACCTAAGTACAGTGTACTAAATTCATGCCACATCCATATCAAAACGTAAATATAACGCAGACTGTTTTTTCCAGGTGCGGAGATGGCCGTAACAAGGAGAAGGCAATTACAGAAAAACAAGAGTTCCATGCACGATACGCAAATAGTGTAGAGACTGCCGATGTTTGCTCTCGGAGCGTTATCACTTGATAAGTCAGAACACAAGCCTCAAACAAACAACCTTATCATGGTAACGTTCTTACCAGAAACCGTGAGGTACACCGCAGAATCCGCTCCATTCGGCCGCGTCGGGAAAAATACCTAAAACTGCGAAGTTCGTTTTAAAAAATGGTTTAAGTGACGAAAATATTTAAGTGCTAAGTGTAACTATAGGTAAAAATTAGTTTAGAGCTGGAAGCTGTTTTGTTTGGTAGGCAGTTGAGAGAACAGTCAAGCTGGAGCTAGAGGATTTACGGACGTGGGACGGTGTGGGGTTAGAGTTAGAGAATGAGATGGAGATGGGGCAGCAGGAGTGTCTGGCGAGGCACAACGACACGCCGCCGGGACACTGCCCCGCTTTATTCGACGGCGTGCTCTGCTGGGACCCCACACCATTCTTCACGGAGGCCATCCAGAGCTGCTTCAAGGAGTTCCATGGAATCCTATATGATGATACACGTAAGTCACACTACTCGAACTTCTTAGTCATCCATCACCTTTTATTTTTAATTATCTTTGTTTGTATCGCAAAATCGACGTATCTATTTCTTGAGTTGGCAACCCCATCAGAAATCAGAAATCAGAAATCAGAAATATTTATTTGTAGGACATCACAACACAGAAAATGACAATAAGAAAATACAATTAACACATAATAAACTACACAACATGAAACAAGAACGATACAACTATACACGGAAACATCCCCCTGTGTTGCGACACCCACACAAAAAGGGCCCCACTCAGCATAATGCCGCAGCCCAGCTGGGCCACGGCGCTGGTCTTCCGTGAGTCCTAATTGGTCACAGAATATTAAACACGAATCATTACATCGCGAAATAACGCCACCTCCAAATTGGTTTTTTTGAACTTGTTCATAGCCAACATCATCATTATTTCTTTCAAAAGGGATTCAGTATGGACAAAAGTTTGTTACGCACTCTTATGTTGATTCAAAACAACTTTAATAAAATTATTTGTCACGAAGTTTGTCTACTAAACCTCCCCAATTGAGTTACATTTACATGTAATACTTATACAGTTTGACATCAAAAACAATGAATAATTCACAACTGAACCGTCACCTCAATCACGGAGTGCTTCCAAAAAGTAGTATCAAGTAAACACTGTAGAGGTGACCTGGACCATTAGATAGAAGGCCTTTAAAACATTTTTACGAATAGAAGTTGTTGATTTTTTATCTCTCCTCATAGTGTTCTTTCTCCTGAAAATTTATTTAGACTAGTTTATTATTGTTATTTTATTTTACGTCCATTACACAACAGATTTGTCTAAGTCTTTCATATTTCAAATTGTATTGGATTGAATCCCTTTCAAAACGCTACCATACACAATACTGATATTATATCATAATCAAGAGATAAATTAATTATAAATGTTCTACAGTAGTACTTGCTTTGTCTCGATTTAATTACAATAACTTAAACATAGCGCTTCATTGTTCAGACGCTGAAGTCCGTATCAAAGGTGAAAACAGTAGAAGTAAATCTCCTTGTCTTTCTGAGCCAATAAAGTCTTTTGTTTGTGGCCATAATGCGTTGACTGTTTCCGCCAAGCCATGGTTTTATTGACCCTGTCTTCGGGCACAAGTAGCTGTGCAAACTCAAAATATTTGATTCGATTCGGGGAATTCATTGTTACTGAATTGGTTAGCAGCCTTTTTTCCATTGTTATACAAAGTCGCGATCACTAATTTTCTTTTAAGAGAAAATTGCTCCGTTTCAGCATATGCAAAAAAACTATGTATGTATGTATGTATGTAGGTATGTCTTGGTTCTGCCTGTTCTCCTCTAGAAGTCTTATTTCTCAACCGATTTTCGTGGAATTTTGTGAGCAGGTCCGGTAATAATATCAATTGTTTTTGTTGAGTCAGATTTAGGATTTTTAAATATTTACTTAGAATAGACCATCGACTTATTACTAAGCATTACAATCACATCATATAAGGTTTTGTACAAGGTAATAAACCTTTACAGGTGTTTACAGCATTATTGTGAAGCGAATATTATAACTTATAAGCTGTAACTACTAACTAATTAGTGGCTGCATCAAACAGTTTATAACAAGCCAAAATGAAATAATTTAGTTCAAGACTAAGAATATCAATACCAATTGGCCCTTTAGAAACGAGATCATTATGGGTGCTTAAAAGTCTTAACAGGTCCGTGTCTTCCCAGATTTGTTTTGCAAGATACAGTATTAAAAGTGTCAATTAATTGATACCTAGGGATAGTACGTGGAACTGATAGTCCTAGTTTTGCAAGAAACTCCAGGATCATCAAGGAGCCATGGATGGACTTGTATAAAGTGACAAGGTCGCAAACTTTGCGTCTTTTCTGTAAACTATGCATGTTACGCGCGCGCGTGCTATGCATGTTATTGGTGTTGTTATGTGTTTTAATCTTGTTACGTAATCTGAACGATATGGACAAGTGCGATCTTTGGAAGCCATATATTTCGTAAAATTACGCTGAATATGTTCAATTCTATCAATATGTGTCTTATATGAGGGATTTTACCTTGATGCTGCGTATTCCATTAAGGGAATTATAAATAGCCAGTATGGTTTTAGGGTTTTTCAAGTTTTTGGAAATTCGCTTAATGAAACCTAACATTTTCCAAGCCTTTTTTACAACTCCATCAATATGTTTGTTTGAGGCTTCCGCGCTTAGTACACATTATTTTGTATATTAACGGTTTTTTTTATTATTATTATTTTTTTCCATCAATAAGGCCAACAAAACTCAATCCTGCATCTAATGAAACCCTGAGATCGCGGACTGCCTCGTTTTTCTGCAATAGGTCGTTCCCTATGTAATAGATTGAGGGTACAGTATTTTTATTCCTCGTGAATGTTATAAAATGGCAGTTTCCAGCATTCAGAACCAAGTTATTAAGCATGCACCACAACTGTATGCTATTAATATCCTGCTGAAAAAGAAGGGCATACACGGGTAGGGGTAGGGGTGGGGGTATTTAAATTCTTTTATATACGTTTTACAGTCTGTTTTGAATATATTCAAACATCTTATGGCTATCTGAGGTATGTATAGGTAGGTAGGTAACAGATCTGTCGAAGCCTGAAAACCCTTTATTAGATAAGAAATACGGAATGGCTTTCAATTGAGAGAGACCCTTGTGCAGCCGTCTTCCTGATATGACATTAATAAAGCGTCTATTTGTAGTCCTTTGTACTCCATAGCTGCAGGCTGCATTTTCGAATTAAACCTTAATCACTTTCCATGAATTGTTACAAAGCGGCCGTAATAACAGGATGCCAGAAATGTTAAGGAAAACGAAAATTGTATTTGGGAAAGTAATTTTACAAATTTCGTGAGTCATGTCATGTCATAATCTGTGTTATTCATTACTTTTGGGAAGTCGTAAATCAACTGTTTAATAAATCATTCTACATCTAGTTTTAATTTATGTTGCTATCATTAAAATTTATATACTATGTCTGAGGTTACGCTTACTTACAGACTATTAAAACACCTTTTTTACAAAATAAAATTTCATACTGGTTTACTTGAGATAGACGGCGGAAAACGTATCCCACAATAATTCAGATTAGAAATCAATATTATACTTACACTGTGAAATTTTACTGGTTGTTTATCCGTAACGTTAGTGGTAGAACTCATGAAACTGAACAATTTTCCCTGAAGGTTGAAACCTCAAAATTAAAATTTAACTGGTCATACAAAGTGGCCGGTCACGTAACTGAAGTTTATATGAAAAGTTTGATACTATTTTATCACCAGTTAAATGTAACAGTGTACACATATGGCCAGTCACTTTTTACCACCAAAAATCTTTACTTTAGTAAACATCCAGTCGACATGTCGTCCGCCGCTACATGACATATTTTAGAAAGTGAATAATCCCAGTATTATCTTCCACAGAGAACGTATCGAAATTATGTCTTGGCAACGGCGAATGGAACAAGACGAATTTCTCGAACTGCCAGGAGCGCATTGTGTCCGTGTCGCAAGTTGACGTCACGAGCCTCATCTACCTGGCCGGCTACTCGCTCAGCCTCGCTGTGCTCTCGCTGGCTGTCTTCGTGTTCCTTTACTTCAAGTAAGTTTGCCATATTACATGTTTTTTTAAAGTGTAGGACGAGCTACCGTTGTACGAAGCGCATTGTGTCCGTGTCGCAAGTTGACGTCACGAGTCTCATCTACCTGGCCGGCTACTCGCTCAGCCTCGCTGTGCTCTCGCTGGCTGTCTTCGTGTTCCTTTACTTCAAGTAAGTTTGCCATATTACATGTTTTTTAAAGTGTAGGATGAGCTACCGTTGAACGACGCGCATTGTGTCCGTATCGCAAGTTGACGTCACTAGTTTCGTCGTGGCCAGCTACTCGCTCAGCCTCTCTGTGCTCTCGCTGGCTGTCTTCGTGTTCCTTTACTTCAAGTAAGTTTCCCATATTATATGTTTTTTTAAGTGTACGACGAACTACCGTTGTACGAACCGTATTGTGTCCGTGTCGCAAGTTGACGTCACGAGCCTCATCTACCTGGCCGGCTACTCGCTCAGTCTCGCTGTGCTCTCGCTGGCTGTCTTCATGTTCCTTTACTTCAAGTTAGTTGGCCTTATTGCATTATTTTTAAAGTGTAGGACGAGCTACCGTTGTACGAAGCGCATTGTGTCCGTGTCGCAAGTTGACGTCACGAGTCTCATCTACCTGGCCAGCTACTCGCTCAGCCTCGCTGTGGTCTCGCTGGCTGTCTTCGTGTTCCTTTACTTCAAGTAAGTTGGCCTTATTACATGATTTTTAAAGGGTAGGACGAGCTACCGTTATACAAACCGTATTATGTCCGTATCGCAATATGACGTCACTAGTTTCGTTTATCTGGCCGTCTACTCGCTCAGCCTCTCTCTGACCTAGCAGTTTTCCTGTTTCTTTACTTCAAAGTTAGTCTTAATATCAATAATTAAGATTGTTATCTGTGAGACCAATCATATCAATTGCACGAAACACGTCAGGACCATGTCTAAAATTGATATTATCAGCCTCATTTATCGCATTGGCTACTTCCCGTTTTTGTAGGTACTACCACAGGTACTACTCGTCTTTTACTTCGAGTAAGCTTAATTTAACATACCTATGTTTTATAATGCGGTATAAAAAGTACAGCCAGGTGCAAAGAAACTTGATCTCACCCCGACTTAGCGCGTAGAACCTATTCTAGGGATCATATTTCTCTGCAGGTGACCGTCTGCCAACTCATTTACTCGACTGGAAATAAGCTCAGCTTCGCTTTACCCCGCTGCGCTGCTTGTTAGTCGTCTAATCTTAGTTTTCTTTACGGTTCAAAGGGTATTTAGACGATAGAAGAGCTTGGTTCTCAGCTACTTGTACCTATTTTATTTCACATTATGTATAGAAAAGTTGCAGATATGAATTTTACTAGCCGATAAATAGTAGGAAAATATCTATAACTCAATCTACATTTTCAAAAGATTTTAGCATATTCAGAGAGATATCTTTCGTGTTACCTTACCACAAACTACGAGTAGTTAAGCGCTATTTTAGTTTTTTTTTGTATTTATCATACAATACTTTTTAGACTAACTTTTGTGTGTTTGTTTTTTTCGTGTTAAGACCGCTTGTATTTTAATCGTATAGTGCATATACGGGCAACATGAGTGGACTGGCTTTTTTTCTGATTATTATAATTATACTCTATAATGCATTGCTTCCGAGTTTAAACTTGATGTAATTCAGTATAATCCCGCCGGCTCTATCACACAAGTTTCGACTAGACGCTGGCTCACTATGAAGACATTTTGACGTCACTTTGTTTGATATCCGCGCCAGTGCCAATACATCGCGTAACGACATTCTAATGCTTGAAGCTACTATCATAGTTTGATATTACAAAATCATCTTACCTGACGTTCGATAATAATATTCCAAGAGGTTGTTAGTTTACCAAACTTTCTGTAGTATCAATCTCGTGATCTCAGAACCCGTAAGCTGTCCGTTATTCCACGTACAAGCACAAAATTGTATACCGAAACTTTGAACTAATCTTTAGCCAATTTCAATTTAGCGATTCGAGAAGGAACTATACCCGAAGACTTAAAGCATATTTCTTCGTAAATACTTTACCTGCAAGGCAAAGATCTACTCAGTACTTTTGGCGTACTTTGGGCTCATTTATTCAGGGCTCTCGATTTTGAATAGAACCAACTCAACTCTTCGTCGTATTGACGTAGTTACTTAAGAAATATAACCAAAGAAATAGGCACCAGTATTTATTTTTCTAATCAAAAACATTTACAGTTCTCACCTTTTTGCCAAGTACTTATCGGAATTATACACCTTCATTTCGAGAGAGACCATTATGTAATTGGAATCGGAAAATGGTGAAGCACAGACTAGTTTGTTGGAACGAGTACGTACGACGAGTGAACTCGAATGCTTCGTGTGCCCTTTTTAAAGCTGTCTATGACAAAATCCATGACAAAGGGGGTTTCGGATAAAACGAGATGACAGCATAGCCATACGTCACTCTGAACCACTGAACTACTACTTTATTGTTCTAGCGTACATAGAAACGACACCCGCGAACCGTGCTCGTAGTAATATGACTTGTGGCTTCTCTTTTTCTTTTATTTATATGAATCATTTGTTTTAATTTACTTACCTCCTTCCATTCTATATTAAAAATATTCGTGCATTAGCTACCTATTAATTATTTATTTTTATTCACTACTGTTATTACCTCACATCTAACAACTTTCATTATTTATCTTGTTACCATTTACACACATAATACTACACACAAATAATACTAATAATATGTACACTTGCGGGCGAATGCTTTGATTGATTTAAATGTGTACTGTCACCTAATATAAGGCCACAGCAGAATATCAGCGTTTTGCTAAACACTAGCAAAACATAATTATGATGAGCTGTGGCCTTTTTAGCATTGTTTGGCAGACACACTAGTTTTTTAAAATTGTTTTTTGTTTTTGGTTAGCATTTCATTCTAATTTTTTTCTTTTTCTAAGACTGTAACATGTCAAACTTTGTTATTTTTTAATATTTATTATTTCAATGTATTGTGTGATTGTGTGTCATTTTGCTGATTTTTTTTTATCTATCTAATTGGAGGTCGCGATCCCCAATTTATATGGCGTTTGTCTTTTATTTTTCTTCTCGCCGCCGTGCGTTCGGCCCGCCTCCCGCGCCGCCATGTTGGCGCATTTAATATCATCGAGGTGTCTTCTCTAGGTAGTACTTGCACGTAATTCCTCAATGCTCTGAACATAGGTGTAGGCGTTGTTGGTGGTGTAAACAAATTAGGAACGAATGTGCGGCGGGGCAGTGGGTCGGGAGATCAATATCTAATACTCTGGCCGCTAATGGAGGGTAATTTACACAAATGATGGATTTGTAAATGACTGGGGCGAGCCAACGATACCATCTGACCGGCGTGGATTTCAATTTCGGAACCAGAACGACTTCGAAAAGTATTTTATTACATTTTAGGCTACCATACAAATTTTTGGTAACTTAAGTACAGTGCTCTTCATGAGTGAGTACGTATGAAAGTTTGATACTTTACTCGATTTCTTGTTAACTTCCGGCTCATTTCGTACAGTAGGTACTGTACCTACTCAAAATATGAGAAAATGACAGATTATTATTACTACGTCAAGTTCTCAATTACACGTAAATTCATTCCGATAATTTAAATAGACGAATTAATTTTATTTACATTTTAACCTTCTCCACGAAAAGGAAAATTGAAAAAACGTAGAGTACTTAGTAGGTATACAGTTTAGAAAAAAACAAGCAGTATTTTTTCGAGTCGTTTAGGCGGTCGGCAATAACGTAGCAGCATTAGAGCTCATTGGATGCGCACAGCCACAACTCACCACTAACGATCATCATTACCAAGACAACGCAACAGGGCCTGATTCAGAAAAATAAATCGTGTTTTGTTGGAGTTACTTAACAGCTCATATATGTCCCCACAGAGGGGCTCGAGCCTACCCAAAAATTAGGGTGAATAGTAGGGTGGAGCGAATAATTTTTTTTTACATTTTGGTTAAGGCGGAGTGCGGAAACGGTGCCCTGTACTGATACATTAAGAATATATTAGGACAGCAATTATGAATTTTGACTGGAAGTACTGCCGCATGGCCATTGAAAATTTCAAAAATCCTGAAAATAAGAGATTTTAGTAAATGTAAAACAGGTACTTAAAATTGAGGAAATCGTATGTTTTATTAAATATTTCAACACTTTACATTATAGGCAGTGAAAAAAACAACAAAAATAATTATACTTTTACATTAAAATTATAAAAAAATTACATCTACAATTATCAAATTTTCGCCGTTTGGTGAGCTACGACTGTGCCTACGAACTCTTTTTTTGTGTTGAAGACCGGCATGATATTGCACGATTTTAACTTGTTTTGGATCCATCCTGACGCGTTTATCTGGTCCACACACAGCAACACATGACTCAGTGACCAGCTCAATGCATCTTTCAGTAGCTAGTGAGTGGCATGGCATTTTGCGAAATGTAGGTAGAATCTACGTTTCGACTATTTCAATATTCCGAATAGCTCTATAAATGACGTCAGTTTTTATCTGTTTGACCAGGGGGGACTCAGATACATAGCTCCAATCAATCAAATCTGTATATTCGGCGGCAAGGAAGTTAAATAATGGTAATTTAAACGCTCGTATCGGTGCCAAGCCAGAAGTCTGCTCTCGTATTTTAAAAATGCGTCGAAGTGCTAATTCTTTGATAATATGGTTGCGATCGTCTACAAGCATACTAAGCAAAATGTTTTCGCTGTGGCCAAAGTACCCATTGCGTTGAATAACAGGGTCAACTATTTTCATAAAGTTTGCAGGAAGGTACCTCGATAATGTAATCTTTCCGGGGTTTCGCTTGGCTAAACTTACGTCACATTGTCCTCTGCTTGCTGCTTCACATATTTCTTATAGGTAAAGCTGATCTGTGCTGAGATCACTAAATGCCAACGAAGCTCCTTTATGACATCTGCTGTTTGAGCATCTTGATGGGAAAACTACAGGACCAAGAAGTTTCACAGGCGTCATTGGTAAAGCGTTGAAGGATTAAAAGAATCTTCCAGTGGTTCAATTTACACCCATCGCATGTGAACTACCAGAGATCTCAAAGTCCACACGTAGATCACGTAGGTACGTGATTTCGAAATCTCTGGTAGTTCACATGCGATTAGCCAAGCGAAACCCCGGAAAGATTACATTATCGAGGTACCTTCCTGCAAACCTTATGAAAATAGTTGACCCTGTTATTCAACGCAATGGGTACTTTGGCCACAGCGAAAACATTTTGCTTAGTATGCTTGTAGACGATCGCAACCATATTATCAAAGAATTAGCACTTCGACGCATTTTTAAAATACGAGAGCAGACTTCTGGCTTGGCACCGATACGAGCGTTTAAATTACCATTATTTAACTTCCTTGCCGCCGAATATACAGATTAGATTGATTGAAGCTATGTAACTGAGCCTCCCCTGGTCAAACAGATATAAAACCGACGTCATTTATAGAGCTATTCGGAATATTGAAATAGTCGTAACGTAGATTCTACCTACATTTCGCAAAATGCCCTGCCACTCACTAGCTACTGAAAGATGCATTGAGGTGGTCACTGAGTCATGTGTTGCTGTGTGTGGACCAGATAAACGCGTCAGGATGGATCCAAAACAAGTTAAATTCGTGCAATATCATGCCGGTCTTCAACACAAAGAAAGAGTTCGTAGCCACAGTCATAGCTCACCAAAAGAAGACATATGAATCCAGCCTTGTTTCCGGTATTGACTGCCGTACCGTCGCATGAAAAACAAAAAAACAATGCGCGATTGGTAGATCAAAAATATGATGCCACAGGCCACACTGTGTATTTTTTTGCAATTTATATCATATTGGCACTTGTTCATAAGTGAATAAAGGCATTTTTTATGAAAAACAATTTACTTAGACCCGTTTTACATGTCAAGAAAGTATACCCTTTTTTTCGCACATTTCGAAAACTTTGCGAGCTATGCGGCAGTACTTCTAATAATATTTTGTATATATGATTATATACGAAAGAGTTATGTTAGTGTCAGAGCACCTTTTGCGACATCCGCCACTTCAATATTCAACAAAAAAAAAAGTCCCATACAAGTGCGCTCCACCCTAGTGAATAGGCCTTAGTCGACCACGCTGGCCCGGTGAGGGTTGATCAACTACACACACAATCTTTGTATTGTGTGTGTAAATTTCCTTTAGATGTTTTCCTTCACCGTAAGAGCGGCGAATAAACGTACGAATGAATTGGAAAATCCAAAACACATTGGTACGAGCTTAGGTTTAAACCAACGAACTTCCGAATGGAAGTCTACGGTTACAGCCATTTGACCAACGACGCTCTCCGTTGCAGTTAAGCCAGTCAAATCTACATGATATAAAAAGATAGCACACTCTACACATTCATCAAGATTCAAAAGTGATTTCAGTGTCGTCGATATAGTATGAATGAATGAATGAATGAAATGAAATGAATGAAAAATGTTTTATTCAATTAAGATTTTACAAATTACTTTTCGACGTCGAGGCGGGTTCACAATTTGGCTGTCTTCTGTGGAGAAGAACCCGCCGGAAGAAACTCCACAGGCGTTGCATCTTTTCAACAATATTTTACAAAAATTATTATTTTATACAATTTGATTAATATAAGAGTGCAAACGAAAATATGCAATTTGAAGAAGGCAACCAGTCAAAGTAGAAAAACTAAACTATAACCAATAAAACAACCGGCAATTGACTAGAGCAGACCAGTCCCCCCAAGCAGCACCACGTTCACGTATAAACAATGCTTTGTCATAACGTCTTGCCTAAATTAACAAGAACATCAAAATATGCTGGAATGATCCTATTATCTTTGAAGGTACATATTTTATGGAAGCCCAGGGTGTTTTTTTTTCAATAATATTACATACTCGTACATACGATTAGAGTTAAGAGTGTATTTTTTGATTGAAATCGTTTAAAAAGAAGCTGTAACAAAGACACTCTAAAAATATTCTAGACTGAACTCACAGCTAGTTGAAAATCACCGCGCATAATATTATAATAAAAATGTTGCTGACGGAGGCTACGTTTCTTAATCTCGGTGAGAAAGCCATCTCATTTTATGTTTATAGAGTTGTTTGCTGTAAACAAATCTTATTGGAGCCCCAACAGCCACCTTCCTCTAAACTTCGCGTACTTCACGAAGAAACTGTAAACACGATGAAAACATTACAAAAGCCTGAAAATTTGCTATATTAATGAAATCTGATACACTTTTCCTGTTTGTAATTAATTTACAAAAATATTTTATTACCTATCCAGACGCCTCAGCAAAACAAATTATCTTAAATAAATTTAAATTACAAGAATAGGAACAATAGGTATGTATGTATATGAACATTACAACTAAATTTACTTCTTAATGAACATAAAAATGAACTTATTGAGAACACAGCAGAAAATATGTAATTAGTTTTTTATATGTTATGTTTAATGAGTATTTTTTTATTCCAGAGATCTAAGATGTTTACGAAACACAATACATACAAATTTGATGACAACATACATCCTCTCGGCATGCAGTTGGATTTTAAATTTACTGTTACAGGTAAGTTACAATATATTAATTACACATGTTACAAGACAAACATCCAAGTTAAGTATGGCTACCTGAGCAATAAGACCGCATATTACCATATATTGTAGTGGACTGTATGGTGTGCAACAAAGTACATTCTTTTAAATTATAATCGAAGCGAAAAATTAAGATCATTGAGCTTGGGCAGGGACTTGAACCCGCATCTCCTGGGCTATCCGGGCCGTACAGGCGCACTACCAATTGTGCCACCAAGTCTCCGTACAAGCCCAACTAAACAATTTAACGCTTCGATTTTTTACTACGTGCTTAGAGTGCACTTCAAGTGCGTTCAAGTCCCTGCCCAAGCTCAATGATCTTAATTTTTTGCTTCGATTATAATTTAATAGTATAAAGTAACAGGCGTCATCTGTTGAAAAATCAATAAAGTACATTCTATTCATAATAAGTCAAATTAGCCATAAAAGTAGTTGTTAATATTTTATCCTGCAAAAAATAAGACCGGCCCTAATAATCGAGCTCTATTCAGAACATTGGCTTCATTGCAAAATACTTATATACTTATATTTAAATTAATCTCTATTCAAAACTTACGAAAGCTAACTTCATCATGAAGTTTATGTAGATTTAGTTGAAAGTAATATTTAGCTGTTTATTATTGTAATCTTTGTTATAATTGGGTTAGTTAGTAGTTTATCACAACACAACCTTGTTAAAGCTGTCTAGATGGAATGAGTTCGAGACTTAGATAGGCCTATTTGTCAAACTGTTAGCTTTTGGGTAAGGCAATTGTTTTCCAAGCAAGTGATCTCAGTAATATTCCCGAAACGTGTAGGTAAATTTATTTCGATAAGTTCAAATTATTAATTGACGTACCTTGAGCAATATGAATGATTCATATCATGTAGTATACCTACGTGTATTGTCGTGTATTAAATGCTTTTCTGTCACATACACGAAAAACATATAAATAAATACATTGAGATGAAAGGTATAAAATGATTATACGTGGCATATGATTCTTATTTACCTATACACGTAAACGCTCCCTGAAAAAATTTGAACCTATAAACCTTTATTCTGGGAATTCCTTGAGGCGGAAACTGCCGACAGACGACTCATAAATAAAGATATGGAGTTCGCGCAGTTGCCAATTCCAATATTCTTGGTTCACTTACCACCGGAACTGAATATTCAAAGAGATTTTGAAAGTTGATGAAGTTTTGGATTTAAAAAGATTTTGTCATGAAAATGTGTGATATAGTTAAAATTGCTGTGTTAACAACCAGCGATTCATCGAGAATTTTAAATTATTTAAATAAGCAAACAAACAATGCAGGTGACACAAAAAGTAACTTGCGAATATTTAAAAATGTATTCATCTTTATTGTTATAGTTAGAGACGTCTATTGCTGGACTAGTCACTTGATACATGTAGCTAAGGTTCCAAAGATCCTCGGAGTAGGCCTTTGTCCAGCTGTGGACATAATTTGGTGGATGTTTTATGATTTTGAATACATTCACACGCACACCGTATCTATATGTACATTCATCTGAATCAATTAAAAAGTAATTATTATTTTCAGACATGGTCGACGGATGGCAAAGAGGACCAAACGCAGTGCATAATTTTAATAACGTGTATGCACTACTTCTATTTGACGAATTTCACTTGGATGCTTGTGGAAGGTAACACTATTACATTATTTGAGATTGTCAGGCTTGCTACACACACAAGCGGGCCAGTCTGCATGGATAGTGCTTGAACAAACATAGGGGAGCTGCCGAACTGAATATGCCGGTCCGGTTTTGTGTTTAACCCTCACCTAGTAACTGATTTATGTTTTAAGGGTTTTTTTTATTGTAACAAGTTGCCTTCCTTCTTCTCGCTCCTTCCAGAACTCTTCGCCTTTTTCTTCGAAGAGCCACGCTCTTGTCTTGTCATAGCTTTTCTTTTTACTTCTGTTTCGTTTGACATTCTGTCCTCCATCACAACGCGACTATTCTTTTTTTATTTGATCCATATAAGTTAGAATTTTCAAGAGATGATCCATATAAGAAAATTAGAATAATTTACATAATCAATTTAAAAACTTCTTCTTTCTAAAGGTGTTTAGATTAAGCCAGTATCAAACATTTCACGTGTTGTACGACAGATAAAGATGAGTAATAGTTGAATATTGTTTCAGGTTTATATCTGTATATGCTAGTCGTAGAGACCTTCACAGCTGAAAACATTAAACTTAAGGTTTATACCACCATTGGCTGGGGTAAGTGGAATATTCCAATTTCCTATCTTTTGTTTGTCTCAATATCAGAGAAACATAAAGTTCTAACGAAGTTGTCGATCTAGTGTAATGCAGAGTAGGCAATTAAAATCTTAACCTTAAAATATAATATGTTCATTGCTCATATTATGTTAAGTTCCAACCGAGAAGAAGCTCAACATACTGGGTTTAGCAAAAACTGAGGGAATTTGCTCCATCGATCCGTCTTCTCAAACAAATTATTCCTGGAAAGAAAAATGAAACTGATCTACTTACAGACTCTCTAATTATAGGTGATTTTTATGGTTATGTCGACATAATTTCTCTGGTGATGTTGCTTTCAAAACATAATAATATCCTTTCAGTATTTGCTAAGCAGCCTCTTATACCTATATAGGTACTACTTTATTGAGGCTGATATTTTTGTTTTGCTACACAGGTGTTCCAGCAATATTTGTCACAATATGGGTGATATGCAGATGCTTCGTCACCGTCGAGCCGCCGCCGGGCACTGAGGGGGTAAGACAATTACTTTACTAAACATCAAACCTAGCATGAAGAACTATGACATTCGATTATCCTCACATTCATCTGTTTACTGAAATATTCTCCAATAAGATAAGAGTATATGCACGACAAAACTATATCGGTCACACGTGGAACCGCATGCCTCGGTTACACGGTGCGAGCTGGCATGCGAGCTGACCTAGTCAGTTACTGAGGTGTTAGGCACCTATTTCACTGGCGACGAATACAAAAGACGAAAGAGACGCAGTTATGCGTTAGAATGAGATACAGATACACCGCGCTCGCTCTTGCGCATAACTGCGTCCCTTTCGTCTTTTGTCGCTGTCACCAGTAGAATACCTGCCTTACCGAGTTACTGTCATGTCAGTTGCTCGCTACGAGTTTCTACAACATTTTTTTTAATCGTCACTCGCCTTTCCCCACCACGCTATAAACATCGACTCGCACGCCGCTCGGTCGTCAACTCGCACAATTTATTAAAAATGACAGTAGCTCGTACTTCTGTTCCTCTTCTTTTTTTGTGTGGATAGCACTTTCAACTTTAAGTATTTAGTCACAAAGTATTTTTGTAATCACTTTTATTGTGGTATGTGTTGTCATTATTCATTTATTTTGTGACAACGTGGCACGAGTTACGACCGTAGAGGAAGTATGCGAGTGCACTGATGCAGTAGCTGTCAGCCAGCAATTTGCATTGTGTGACCGAGCGAGGCGAGTCGAGCTACTGTCATGCGAGTACACAGGCACAGTAAGCTGTCTACTCTCACATCAGCAGGTCGCACTGTGTTACCTATCCATTAAGCTAGTCCCCCAGGACTAAGATCATGCGCTTGAGAGAATAGTTACCGTACTTAGATAAACTATTGAACTAGCTGCACAGAAAAAATGCTAGCTGTCTACCCGCAGTATTTTCGAACTTATTCTTCACAAGAGAATAAAAGTTTATTTTTCGTAGTGAAGTTTTTACTAACAAAAAACATGTGGCATCAATCAAATTTACGAAGAACTATGAACTTTTTATAATAATACAATGATCAATGATAATAACAATATTGCTGCTCGTCTGCACAACGAAGTCTTTTTAGCTCTAATTTTAGATGATTTTTGATCTCACTCGTAAAAGAAAAAACTTTTTCACCTTTAGCAAAACAAATTACAGTATTTTCACCCTTACCCCAGAGAACCTAATTTGAGTTTGCAGGATTCTTTTCGGTATCTTTTGATATTCTTTTTATTGGTTTTGTAAATTAATCTGAGTCCGTGTTCATTGCGTCAAAGAAAGCTTCTTTATACAAAGTTATACATTAATACAAGCAAGTTTAAATCGTAAATGAAAACTACAGAGTATATTTTAAACTGTTTCTTTTTTACACTTCTTACGTCATCTTTTTCTAACTTCATTCTAAAATCTAAAATTCGGAAGTTTGTTTCATTTATTTTAACAATTTCAGGCTATCGTGTTCTATGCATCGCGTCGCCATTATTCAAATTTGTGTCAGTATTAAAAAAAATGTGACTCTATATTCCATAAATAATAAAAACCTAATGTAATTTTCTTCTTTACTCAAACTCTGTCTTTCATAATATTGTTTGACGAGTATCGCAAGAAATGGCGCGGTTCCGTCTTGCCTGATCAGCGTGATGAATGATGATTGAGGGTGTCGGTGGAATTCGGAGGAGACAAATGAACCGAGTATCGGGAGCCCACTGGGGCGGCATCCGGCATCCTGGGCTAATTCAAACAAATTGAAACGAGTTGACTTCTCAACATATTTTTTTTATTTCAAATACCTACATATAAATACATTATGTAGAGTAATAATAAATAACTACTAAGCCAATAACAGGTATTCGCAGCTAGAAAATCAGCGTTTTAATTTTAAACTAGCTGACTTTTCCGGAGCAATTCTTAACTATCCCACGGGAACTCTTTAATTTTCCGCGAATAAAAGTATCTAAGATATTGACAGGGGAGGTATGTTCCACCATGCAAAATTTCATTCAAATCTGTTCAACATTTTTGGAGATTATATAGCCTGTACAAATATACAATCAGAGAAACAATTTTTTTAATTAATTTTTGATATGTTTTATATCGCTTCTTACGTCCCCCTGAATCGTCTTTTAACTTTTTTTTCTATGTACAGATTTAAGACCTCTACAGTTTTATTATACAGATAAAACAACACGACAATGACCACGAAATCGACTATTTGTAATTATTTTAACTTTTAGATGATTTCCATTACTTGTATTACCATTTTTTTTCTATGTACAATTTTCGAACTCTACAGTTTTAATACATGGATTTATTTGTTTTTGTTAAAAAGCGGAATAAGCAAAAAAAAGGAATACTATTAAGCTACCTACAGTAATAAGTGTACATTAATAAATAGGTATTATGAAATATCTCTGTAGGTTCAATTAAGATGAACTCCATGTTTTTACTACATTAATAATTAATAAAAAATATTAATGTTTGAATTAGCGCTAGATATTAAAAGTAATGTTATCCCACTATTCTAAATGGTGCAAAATTAAATGGTTTGCTATGGAGATAGTGCCTGTAAACGTCCAGTGCTGGCACAAATACCTCCAAAGATCTCCACAACGATAGGTCCTTCGCTGCTCGCATCCAGTGGCTTCCAGCGACCCTAATCAGATCATTGGTCTGCCGGCCAATGCTAAGTAAGCTTTCCGGCGAGAGACCGCCATTCAACCTTTATGCTTTTTGGTCTGCCCTGTACTTATCTCATCTTATCTAGCCCAGACTGTCCCACTGCTAGGCAAAAGCTTCCCTCCTTTCTTCCACTGCTCCCTATCTTGAGCTACTTCTTGTCAGTCGTTTTATTTGATGTCAAGCTCGTCTTTACATCTCTCGCTTTCCATCTACGTCTGTACGACCATTTATTAACTCTGTTTGTTCCACCAGACGAAGGTGTGTGCGTGGATGCACGAGCACGCAGTGGACTGGGTCAATAAGGCCCCAACGTTGGTGGACCTAGCTCTCAACTTGTTCTTCCTCATCAGGATTATGTGGGTAAGTAGTAGTATTAAAACATCCTACTAATAAGTATTATTAAGCGAAATTGTGTGAGGTTGGATGGATGCACTGTTGCAGATCTTGATTTAAATATATTATGGAATTTCTTATAATTTTTAACCTTACATTGCACACTAGCTTTAAATTAGGCCTAAATTATTGACGGCCTCGTAGCCTGGGTTGTCTTTGAAGGACAGGATCGCGGTTTTGTGTGATGACCACTTGCGTTTGCCTGGACGTTATATATATTTGTCGCTGCCTGATACCGATGGCCGTTATCGCAACTGCGATTTGCAGCCAGTTGCATAATAGGAGTTTTTATATTGCGAAAACGGCCGGAGGGTCTAATACCCATAGTAAGTTCTGGCTCTGCCTAGAAGTTAGGTGGCCGTGTGTGAGATTTTGTTTGCCCAAGATAGATTTTTTCTAATTCAATTTGATATTACTAGTAATAACAATGTTTTTCCTATCAGGTATTAATAACAAAACTTCGGTCAGCCAACACATTAGAGACGGAGCAGTATAGGAAAGCGACGAAGGCTCTTCTAGTCCTAATCCCACTGCTGGGCATCACGAACCTGTTGGTCATATGTGGGCCAAATGACGACTCATGGTATGCCTTCGCCTTTGAGTATACCAGGGCAGTCATGTTGTCTACTCAGGTGAGTCGAATTATATCTCACTCAGCCCATATTATGTTCCTTGATCTTGAGCCCTGAAGTCGGGATGGATAAGGCCTGCATAGTCGACTTGTTCAGTCGACCACGCTGACCCAGTGCGGGTTGGTCAATTTTGAACACAACCTTTGAATTTCTTCACAGTGTGTGCAGGTTTTCTCAAGATGCTTTTGTCTACCAGGTACTTTTGTAAGCTACCCAAAAGTCATGACGTGGCCTTAATTTAAATTAAACAAAATTTCCATCTTGCGCTAATTAAACTCCATATTTGTTTTTTGGCCCAATCTTCGTTAACTTATACGAAATACAAGCTTTTGTTTTAAATTAATATTTATGTTACTTCAAGGCGCTCGTTGAGTCACGTACAAGATTCGCGAATGTAATTTTTATAATGCGACGTCAAAAGAAATATTTGCATTATATTTTTAATAAAAAATCTTTGTTCTGAATTCAATATGTATGAATTCGTATTTGGCCGACGACGTTGGACTATTGAATCGTAATATTATTTAGCAATGTTTAAAAAACTTTATTTTTACTTTCTAACATCACGAGCATGATTTAAGCATAATAGAAGTTAACTGGGCGGCCATTTTTTAAATTAGAGTTGCCAATTTTGATTTGTTGATGTTTGCGTCGTCAGTTTTTATTTATTAAGCCTTTCGATGAAATATTACAACAATTAACGTTAAATCGCTGAAATAATTACAGCCTTTTCAAAATTTGTTTTGTTAAATTCTACTATTAGATAAAAAAATAACTAAATTTCGGGGTTTCATCTCGAATATTCGACATAAAACACGGTCTGGCGCACATGACAAACTCGTTCCTTATATCATTTGTAACGGAAGGGTCTCGGTAACACTGGTTTGCTTGTAAAGAAAACATTCAGTGGGATCAAAGCCAAAGACTAAGCCTCCACTTCAGACCACAATCTCTCTGTAGTTTCGTGTTTACACTAGCAGACTCAAAGAAACTCCTCCCATTATTTCAGTGGTTTAAATGCACAAAGTTTATAACCGTGCTCTTTGGAGCAAAGCTTTAAGTGGATTACTAATTCCACTTTGACGGTAAAAAAAATCACAGAAATATATTATACTAGCTTCCCACTGTGGTTGTTGGTCGATTTTCCCTTGGGATGAGAAATTTTCCGGCAATAAATTGTTGCCTATGTTCTTTCCCAAGATCTATTCTATCTTTGTGCCAAGTTTCACCAAAATCGGTTTAGTAGTTTCAGAGCCTATTTTTAGGAATATTTTAGGTATTTTTTACACCTTGGGTTACATTATTGAAGTTTTAGTAAAGATTCCTATTTTTGTAAATAAAAATATAGCCTATCTTACTCAGGGATCATATAGCTTCCTAACAGTGAAAGAATTTTTGAAATCAGTTCAGTAGTTTCGGACCCTATTTAAACAATCAAACCTTTCCTCTTTATAATATTAGTATAGATTTATTCTTACGTCTAGAAAAAAAAGATAGGTACAGCTCGTAAAAAAGTCGGTGAAGTCGCATCTATAAACTGCTATTTTCATAAATTGTGTATGCTATAGGTAAATTATAGAGTAAGAAAAATAAGTGTCCAATATATTTTTTTAAGCAATAAAAACGGTCCTCAAAACAATCATTTGCAAAGTACAATTTTATTTACGTCAGTCGCAAAATAACTTCATAAGCGGTCAGTATGGTCTATGTAGCAACTCCTCTAAATTTTATGAGGTCTAAACCCAAAATATTACGTCAATTTGTCAGTTTTGTAGCCGATTTAGACAAGTTGCTACTTGTCTAATAGACTATTTGCGTTTTCGACCGTTAAATACTATCCCTTCATAGTAAACATTAAATATTTCTGCATCTTACGTTCTGATACCTATTAATACTTTTATGGCAAAATTTCAGGTTAACAGACGCTTAAACTACAATTCACACATACATCGTATTTAATATTTCATCTTTCTTTCTTTTATAAAATAAAATTCTTAATTGCCTTACTTAAAATTACAACTTTCCGCCCGAAGTAATTTACCCAGATAACATCCCTTCCTACTGTTTACAGTCCATTGCTGAACTAAGTCCGTTATATCTGCAAAGCCCATTGAACAAAATTACTTCATCGGTTAAACGATTCGAGTTTGAAAAGCTTTATAAATTAATTTTCAAAAACCAATTGGAAATTAATCTCCATCTTGAAATACTGCGAACAATCGCCGTTTCGTTTACTTAGCCGCCGCCGGAATGAAATCCGGATTTAACCGGGTGACCGGAGAACGTCAGCCGGGTGTCTCCGGGTCAAAGCCGGATTTCCGGGCTATTATCATACCAAATTCAAAGAAGTTCCTCCGCACAGAAAGAAAAAATATTGCAGTAGAAATGAATCGCTGTGAATACTATTTAGTTGTTAAAATTATTCTTTTTGAAATAATGGCTCTTTTATTTAGTTAAGCAAACACTTTAAATTCCATTTGTGCTTAAAAGATAACTTTGACCAACATTTTATTCTTTGGCATACTCGTACAATACTATTATTTATTCTGTGGTACAATATAAACGCTCTCTGCCTGCAAGATCTCCCAAGTTTTTTAATATATCTCTGAACATCATTCCAGCCGCTCTAGGATAGAGTTGTGAATTGTCTGTAAGAAATAGCTATCCGTAGTAGCAATAAGGCCTCTCATTTGTTAACTGAATTTCCACAAAATAAAAGTACACTACGCACAAAGTAAAATTTACTTGTTCATGTTATATCCGTACTTATTTATTATTTCATGATTTTACTATTTTTTATCTTACACTTAGGATACGTTTTAAAGAACTCTCAACAAATCGAATAATCGCAGTTAGCCGTTAAAATGTGTCATAAGTTTTATTCTATTCTATTCCAATTTTAAATTCTCAATTTTTCTGGCCAGGGCTTCACGGTAGCCCTGTTCTACTGCTTCATGAATACGGAGGTGCGTCACGCGATCCGGTACCACGTGGAGCGGTGGAAGACGGGCCGAGCCATCGGCGGCGGCCGGCGGCGAGGCACCTCGTACTCCAAAGACTGGTCACCCAGGTCCAGGACTGAGAGCATACGGTGAGGATACTACCACTTTTCTGGTCAGGCTTTTCAAGTGATACCATTCCTCACATCACATCACCATTCTCCACAGAAGACAGCCAAGTTTTTGAACTCGCCAGAAAATATAATTTAAATGACTTAACTAAGTGATGTAACATCCAAAAGTTAAAGAATAAATTATTTGAACTTTTTGAGTAATATTCATATAACACTAAATTAGAAAAAAAAACCCCGACTCAAAACCGTTACTTGATCCTTTCAACAACTACAAAAGAGCTGATAATCTTCAAATGACTGAAGATATGAAGATATTTTCTTGGATCATAGCTAAGAACACTCTCGATTGTGATACCTTGCAAACAAAAAAAATTAGATTAAAATCGGCGCATCCGTTTAGGAGCTACGATGCCACAGACAGACAGACACACACGTCAAACTTATAACACCCCTCTTTTTCGTCGGGGGTTAAAAAACTTTTACAGCTGGGCAGACCCTTTTTATTTTTATGGTCAAAGGTTATTTAGCGGCCGCTGATGCAGGCAGCGCAGGACCGATCATTGTGGAGATCCTTGGGGGAGACCTTTGTCTTTCGGCTGAGATGATGATGATGATGAGGTTAGAATGGTCATCTCGGCACACTTTGACTTATACGCATTTTGATCATAAATAGCATAATAGTACGCAGGATGACCGAAGTCATTAATAAGATTTGTATTTTTTTATTATTATTTTTACGTGTAATTCAATTATAATGAATTGAACAACTAAAAATGTCACCATCGAAGTTGAGAAGGGTCTGTCTTGTTTGTAAAAAATCTGTACTTTCGGTAGCTAATATTTGATCAAAGGGTGACAGTCGTAAAGTTCACAATTCACGTATGTAGGTCCCCAAAAAGGCTTACCTACACACACAGTGTTTGACGACACTGGTGCACTAGTGAGGGATTGTTTTAAATTAAAGAAAAGTTATGTAGAATCCTTAACAAAACATAATCGCTGAAATGGGTAGATGAAAAAAATAAAAGCATGTAAAATTTATAGACCTAGAATGTAATTTGTGTTTACAAAGTCAAAACACAGTTCAGAACTTCTCAAGCAATAAAGAATTCTTAAAAAGTTTAGCATTACAATTTTATGTTAGAAAAAATATTATGAAAAACTAGAACAAAAAGTATGATAGAGATCCTACGTAATAAATTCGTACAGATCCAGAGTAGTTTACCAAACAGCCACGAAGTATAATTGATTTGCCTTCGCATGACTAAAGGAGCGAACTCATAGACGCAGGAACGCGTGAGCTGCGTGGCGATACCCGAGTTTATATGCAGATTATAACATAGATTGCGCTCGCTTTTGGGACAGGCTGCATATAAACTCGGATATCGTTCCGCTGCTCGCTCATTCCCGCGTCTGTGGGTTCGCGGCTTAATATTGTTTTGTGTGACGTATGTAAATGGGCCTAGCATGATGATCAGGTGTGACAAACAATTTTGTCGTACATACTCCTATAAGATAGGAGGAGGATATTTCTGATAAATAAATGTGAGATAATGGTTTGTCACAGTACTACATGCTAGGCTTACAAGTTCTGTTGCCGTTTTTCGTTTCTCAATGGCACTTGTCGTCTTCACATTTAAGATAATTGCACGCTCAACGTTCCAATCTTCGCTTTTTACAATTCCAAATCCATATTTGATCGAGTATTTTTATTTCCATCAGGCTCACAGTGTGAAGAGACCCTTAGCTCCAGAGGATGGAGTTATTGCATTTACGAAGAAATATTATTACAAGGAAACAAATACATACTAGTTCAATATAACGATAATGTGGATTTGGAGCGAACATTCTACTTACTGTTTACTTTTTGTTACTTTGTTACTCAATAAATGTTTAATCCGCTTTGTACTTGTTATTATTTTCACCCTCAACTGCTTTTAACGTATAAATATGGCTTCGATTCTAACATCATGCTCTAAAACTTAAATATATATTTTTTAAATAAAATATACAAACCAGATGTTAACATCTTTAAGTAAATATTGCCTGAAATCAATGGATTTATTATTATTATTATAATTAGCCGTCGACAATCGCAAAGCCTATTAGCTTCATTTAACATCAGTTGACTTTTGATTTTGATTCGATTTGTCTTGAGAATAATATACAGGCTCTGCCTAGTTTGAGGTCGGATGGCCACGTGTGAGATGTTCCCATATTACACCGTTAAATTTACTAATTGTTTGTCCGCAATATAATGGTAGTACGGTAGTACTCATAAAACTGAACAACTTTTCCTAAGGAACATAGGCTGAAATCTCAAAATTCAAATTCAACTTGTCATACGAAGTGGCCGTCTGTTACTGAAATTTATGTGAAAAGTTGAATATTATTTTTTATGATTTCAACCAATGTTCCTCAGATAGTTGTCCAGTTTCATGAGTAGGTAGTACCGTAAGTCGCGAATAAACAACCAGTTAAATTTCACGGTGTATTTAACATTCATTTATGAGGTTTAGAGCATGGTTGCAGTCAGAATCGCGGCTAATCACCTTATGAAATTCATGAAAATGCATAAGGTAAGAGGTGAGCTTGTTTTATTATTTACCCACCAATCCTCAGCTCTGTTGGATGTGTAAATAGGGATCGTTTATTTGAAAAGGTCGGTGTACTTAACAAGCTTGGTTTTTGTTCAAACTCCCAACAGAAACGTATTTAATTATTCATAATGTTAGGTACACGTGGAATTACCTCTGCGGGATAAATAATTAAAACACTGATGACCCTCGATCAGAATATTGTAAGCTAGATGTGCGTAGATATTTTTAAAAGGTTTGGAGAATACTGTAACAGTTTTTCCCGTGAGAATGCGGTATTTTCGCGCGGTTAAAGGTAGACTTTGTGTAAATCTGATGTATAATCTATATATTGTGAAGTTTATTTAATGAAATCCATTCAGTAGTTTTTGCGTGAAACAGTAACAAACATCCTTACATCTATCTTCACAAACTTTAGCGTTTATAATATTAGTAGGATTATAATTTAAATACTTACTGTACCTGATAAAAAGAAAGTTTATTTCAGACAATTCAGTCCATACAATTAAAGAATATAAAAAAATATAAATTTATTTCACTAAATTAAACTTTTGAAAATGAAATTTATAATTCATTTTGTTGTTATAATTATAATACCCACTGGGTACCAATTGGGTACTACCCAGTACCCAATTATAACGTTCAGCTTAAAATGTGAATACGAAATCAACTTGTTTAAAATGTTAATGTAATCATTACGATCTACAAGGAAATTAACGAGGGCGCAAAATAAATTAAGTAAACTGGCTAATAGAAATAAAATTATTAATCAATATTTAATTCACGTTGAATTCATAAAGTTCGTATTCTGAATTGAGTCATCTATCGAGTATTTCAGCAAAATAATAGTGATTATGATAGACTGAACCAATTCATGAAACTATCTGCTTAGATTAGGTTTCAAGTGATGAGAGGAACAAGTCCAGTTTCATGGAATAGTCATTCTAAGAATATTAGAAGTAATTGATTTTTCTTCATTAAGGCTAATATAGATCATTGTGGAGATTCTTGGGGGAGACCTTTGTCCAGCAGTGGACGTCTTTCGGCTGAGATGATGATGATGATGATGATGAAGGCTTATTATTATTTAAAGAAAGACAACGACTTTCTTTATTTGAACGCAAATACAACAGAAACACAAAAAAATACAGTAACTAGATTTTTTTTTAAAAGAACTTCGGTTTAATTAAAGTATAAATGTGAAAGTGTATAAGAAATGTGAAAAGCAGAGTGGTGAAGGATGGATGGATGGATGACGGTCGCCCTCTGGTGAACTACCTCTACTCGATTTTCCAGCAAGTAGTAAAATAAACTGGAAAAATAAAAATGCATGAAGCAGTGCTTCTAAAGGTGCGCTTAATACAATTTCAAAAGTTATTTAGAAAGCAAATAAGTTTGTAAGTCAAGCAAAGAAGCCAGCACATGCAGTTAGACATTCGCATTACGAAATTCACCCCCACTGCTATGAAATACGGGCGCTCTCAAGGTCAACAAGTCCAGCCGCATGTGCTGTCTACTCTATATATTCGATATACATTTTTTGTGCTAAAACGTAAATATTACTGTCCGCCCGCGGCTACTCCTGCGGTGTTTTTCAACTTTTCCCGTGATAATGATATATTTTCCCGCAATATAGTAGCCTATTCTCTAGCTCTAGTCTATAACTTTGCATTAAATCAGATCAATCCGTTGCATAGCTTCCGTTTAAAGGAAGGACAAACAAACACACTTTCGCATTTTAATATTAGTATGGAAGTAAGGATAATATTTCCTAACGACATATCAAATCAAAACATGATTAATTCAGGAAGCCATCGTTGCGTTTTGATGTTGTTATTCCTTGGCATCAAGGCATTTGCGTCCACGATTAGAATTTAACGGGTGAATTTCAGCGATATCGTCATGGTATCTACGTAAAGTGGAATATAAATGATGATTTACATTTTTATTTGTATGTTGCATGAGTGATTCTTGTTTGTTTTCGATTTACACAATAACAGATAAACTAAGTTTGTGATATGGATCAATTTCAAAATTGAAGTTAGCTCTAATTCGAAAAGTTGAAACACGGTGATCATAAAATACAAAAGGTGCAAAGTTTAATATATTTGTTTTCATAAGATATTGCAAGTAAAACTTTCTTATAAAATGTGAATTTATGCAAAGTTTTAGAATTGTTCGTAGCGTTTTACTACGCCGTAGCAAAGTGCTACGAGATCGAAGTTGACATACTGTCTGTACCATGGAACAGGTTGTACCACCACCCGTCGAAGCGCGAGTCGGCTGCGTCGGAGACCACGACCACCACCCTGCTGGTGCCCAGACATTCGCTGGCTCCTCATTATGATGGCAGACATCTGCACGCCGTAAGTTATCTTCCTAATTTAAGCGAAAGGTTAGATTTTCGGGTGTTCGCAAGCCTTCAGGTAACTAAAAAAAAAACTGTGTTCGCAGCTCAATCACATTTGACATATTTAGGATAACATACTCGGATTGAGTTATTATTATACTTGCAATGAACTCGTGACCAATTTTATTTTCATTTGTGTGAAATAAAGTATAATTAATATTACCCCTGAGAGTAATCAAATACCGAATTACGGGGTGTGTCCAACACAATACAATTCAAATATAATTTATTGACACCTTACAGAAATACAAACATATACAGAATGAAGTCGTTTAAAAACGAAACAAAACAGAAAAATAATATTTAAAATATTTTAAAGAAATTATGTCTTCAAGAGGTCTGAGGTAGTGGTGAGGTACTGTTGTTATTTAATTAAAAAGGTAGTAGAGGTTACCAGCTCTATTATAAAGGGTGTTTTTTTAGAGGTATAGAACTTTAAATTGCAATAAAACAACGATGGATTATTCGATTGACATGAATTTTATATATCCGAAAGATAATCTTGTGGCATTACATTTTAAATATTATTTCTGGCATATGACCGCCACGGCTCGCTCGGATGTAGTCCAATCTGGAGGTCCAATTTTCGATGACTTTTTCCAAATTAGGTGGTCACCAAACGTGTCTTTCAATAAATCGATTGTGGCACGAGCTGTGTGACATGTTGCGCCGTCTTGTTGGAACCACAGCTCCTGGACATCATGATTGTTCAATTCAGCAATGAAAAAGTTAGTAATCATGGCTCTATACCGATCACCATTGACTGTAACGTTCTGGCCATCATCGTTTTTGAAGAAGTACGGACCAATGATGGAAGCCCATACAGCGCACCAACAGTCAGTTTTTCTGGATGTAACGGTGTTTCGACATACACTTGAGGATTAGCTTCACTCCAAATGCGGCAGTTTTGTTTGTTGACGTAGCCATTCAACCAGAAATGCGCTTCATCGCTAAACAAAATTCGCTTATGAAAATCGGGAACAACGGCAATCTCAGAACCATTATTTTCGAAATCAAATTGCACTATTTGCAAGCGTTGTTCAGGCGTGCGTCTATTCATGATGTATTGCCAAACCAAACTGAAAATAAATCACTTGACAGCTGTTAAATCGGTCGCCATCTTGAACAGTAATGCCAACTTAAAGTTCTATACCTCTAAAAAAAACACCCCTTAGCTGTCTGAGATCGAGCGAGCCCGAAGTGGCTCCATTTTCGCTTAAGTTCGATAATTTAATAGATTTATTTAACTTTATACTTTTTCATTGAGCCACTAGTTTGTATTTGTCTGAATGCAGGATTATATAACGAGTGGTAGCGCGAGCGGGGACCAGTCGCCGGTGTGAGGAGGGGGGCGGGGGAGGCTCCAGCGCCTGCGCACCCTGCCCGAGGAGGACGCTTCCCACGAAGCAGTCTACGCCTCTCCCGCCTTCTTTCAGCCTCCTTCTCTTCAAGACTTTTCGCCACACCAAGACACTACGCCACACTTCGACACCACACATTGTTCTAACTATGAACATTCATTGAACACAACCCCTTTTTCTTATCAACAAGATATCCACCAAGAAAATGTCGAGAGTAAGCAAGATAGTTACCAAGTTTGGCCAAGTGCTTTCAGCGAATCTTTACCAAACTCTAGCTATAATTCCTTTACGTGCCATCAAGAAACTTTGCAAAACTCAAACTCGAGCCAACCTTGGCCGAACGGCGGCGACCAAGCTTCGTCGAGCGCGCTTTCTCTAGAAACGCACGTCACTCTTCACAACACAGACAATTGTGTTGATGATGATGACAGTAAATCCTCACAGCTGGCGGGATAGAAGAGTCAGATGCAGCGATTAGAGCGAGAGCTCAATACGAATAGAAATCAAACGGACTTTAAAAGTATCGAGCATACTTTACAAAGTAAATAAAATCTGACCAAAGAATGTGCAGGTTCTTTATTCTTTTGGTCAGGCTTTACATACTTGTATACTTAAGTATATTTTATTTTGAATTCAGTGCAGTGTATTGGTAATATTTATTACTATACCTAATTAAACAAAAAATTACATATTTTTAAAATAAGATAAATATTTTTTCGATATTATATCTCTGTATACATACATAGCCAGTTCCACATGAATCTGACTAATCGTAATTATTTAATAATTAAATGTTGTAAATATCAAATATACGTATGTTTAATTATGTAATGAAACGAAAATTTGTTCTAAAGTATACCTAACGCCACATCTATGTAAATACTTAACATGTTTTTTTTTTATTTCAAGATCATATCGTTTGTACGTTTAAAACTGTAATAATAAATGTATATGAAATAATTTACTGAGCTGTTCATTATCTGAAAATGTTGCCAAAGCTTATAAATTAAATATTTATTCGTTATAGTAAACATTGTAAATAATAAAGTAAGTAATAGTATATAATATAAAAGAAATTGGGAAACAAAGCGCTGATTGTATTATATTAACTTAGTTTAATATATTTAAATTATTTAAGTAATATATACGTTTCCATAAATGTGTTTAGTAATTAAGTAACATTAAAAACACAAAACTTGTTATATAGTATATGACTATATTTCTCTAAGTGAAATAATATTAAACTACATATTTGATTTGCTTGAATAGAAAAGGTAAAATGAATTAATATTGTAATTCACTTCACTCAACATTTGTAACTTTAATATAATGTGTAATACTTGTACTAAAAAACATATTTTCTTAGTTTTCTTTATCAAAAATGAGCATAAATAAGTCGAGATTTTGGTACGATTTGTGATTAAAATCGGCAGGTATGCTTTGTAATGTAATTTTAGGTATTTAGGTATGTCAAGTATTTGGATGACTGTACATAGTTTAAACTGTTCATTATGTATGTGTACGTTTGAAATGAAAAAAGCGATAACGATATATGATCATAACATTGTGAAAGCGGTATAAAGAATAGTATAAGTGATGGATTTACCGTTTCTTTTATCTTGTTCTTTAGAATATTGTTTTACGGGCATTTATTTTATTGGTAAAAAAGGTGGTAATCACATTTTTCTTTTCATTTAAAAAGTGGTTCGATTACAGATATATTTTTAATTTTTGTATCTTCAAAAATACACTACCTATGATAAACTATGATAAAAACATCTAACTACAGCAAAAATTGTAATAACTTATTCGTAATTTTACAATATTTGTTTTATATTATTTTATACCATTTTTATTTTATGAAAGCTAACGGGCATTGAAACACTTAAAATATACTTATATTTTTGTGAAAAACTTACTTATTTGTACTCACATTTCAGAGTAAACATTGTAATCTTAAATAATAAAGTACCTACTTGACTATCAAAATAAATCTTTTTTAAATGATGACGTTCCTTTAGCCTTTTTTTTAAAGTCGATCAGTCTAAAATTTAAAAGCAGTCACTCTACAATCAAACAAAAAAGAGCAGAAATTAAAAAGCAGCAACACTGTAGTGTCGTTCCTTTCCATCTAAATAAACGTGAAAATTAGACGATAATAAGGTGTTGCAAATTTTTAATATCTCTTTCTGGTTAGACTGTATCAGGAATATAATACATATTCGTATAAAATGGTTACTGTGGTTAATTCCCATTTTCCGTTTGATAATTTAGCTCTAAGGCATAAAATATATATCAGACAGACCAAAAAAAGAACAATTAAAATGCTTTAAGCATTTCAAAGTAGAAATCACCGAAATCCTGACTTTTTAAATACTTTTAACGAGTATTAAGGAACAACTTGAGAAAAGTTGAGAAAGCAATTTTACGAACCGCGAGGCTGGATTGTTGTGAAATATCTTTGTTCAAGTTCCTCTGAAAGGGTAAAGGTTTTCCTTTTAAAATTATTATCTTTGAATTGAAGTTATCGGCAGCTTTTGTGATTTTTGGGTCTCTTTTTCAACTTTTCAGACTTTACATGGAGCGATATTTGCAACGGTACAATAACATGAGGCAGTAAGTGTAAATATAATTTTCTTAGACAATTTACGCATCTCGATTGTTTTACTAAAAATGTTAGAAGAAAGAATGTGACGAGAAATACACTTTATTATAATAATAAATGAGTCTTATATTTATCAGTGCCTAAGCACTTTTTCAAAACCAGAACGCAGCTTTCGGTGGGACGCGGTGCGAATTGCAAAGCGGTAGGCGATGTGAATTTCGACGCTATGGTACTCGTACCTATCTATGCTACAGGCGCGAAGCCGAATAACAAAAGACAAACGCCATAGCAGTTCTCGTCGCGTAATGTATGAGTGCGGTTCCCGGATGTCGTTTCTATGTAGGTAGGTACGCTAAAACAGTTAGCTGCAGAGATTACTACCCAGTTGCGCCATAATACATTCTTTTTTTTTTTTCACTGATTTTAATTTTGATTTTCTTCGACACAATGTGTAAATTATGTACGACACTTTGTAATTAATTCACTGCGAAGTGGTGGCGCAGTTGCAGAGTATTATACATTTTTGCCGGGGTGGATACCTGATTTTGAATCAGGCTGTACAATAGTAATTCATTGGTAGCAAGTTTGATTTCATTGCTCGTCGCAGTTCTTGTCACCGACAGCTGTGTCCAAGGGGTCAAATTTACCTACTGCAAGAATTATATGAAAATAGATTATAATAAAATACAAGTTACTGTGTTCTGCGAGAGAGTTCTTCACAATTCCATTGAATTACCAAACCAGCTTAGAATTTTGAATTCTATCAATATTTTTTCATTTATTTCTAATCACGAAAAATTATGAATTATTTTGTAAATTAATAACGAAATAATTTGGCATACTTATAGTAGCAATTTATTTTATGGCTCTAATTACACGTTCTTGAAAGTCTGTATAGACAGTATACCAACTTGCAAGGTACTTACCTAATGAGTTAAAATTTAGTTTTTTACACATTTTGGTTTAAACTGTAAGTGTAGAAAATAATTTAATAAAGAAATTAATTAATGTTAATAAAAAAAAAAAATAATAATAATTAAAACTAAAACGTATGGGACGCCGCGTCGGTGGGTGCGTCCAAAGAGCAGCGGCGGCGTGCAGACGCAACCAATGTGTTTTCCATTTTCAAATTCATACGTACGTTTATTCGACGCTCTTGCGGTGAAGGAAAACATCGGCTAACGTGGTCGACTCCCAGTTAGCTCTGATTTCAGGGTAGGGTCGAGTCGAGCCCTGTTCAACTGTAAAATAGATTAACAACAGTCCACTAAAGGCTCTCTGGGGAGATATTGCTAGAATCCCCACGTTTAATATGTGGATTGGGGTTGGCAGTTGTTGTCAATCACACAACTATTTGTGCATCTATATGCTGCTGGGTGTAACTGATGACTAAGCAAAAACTAAAAGAATACGCTCAGTCAACGAATTTAATCAAATTTAACAAACAAACTTTTCACGGAAATGTAAAAAATATATTTCTGTATGGATGCGTGCGTCTATTTATTTTTCGTTTGTGAGAACAGGTGGCATAGTCGCTCGAAAACGTTGACTGAAAATGTCGTTTCAGTTTATTTTGCTGCGCCGGCACTTAAACCTTGTATGAAATAAAAAAGACACAAAAGGTGTATTAATATAGTCAAGTCACACTGGTTTGCAATACCTAGCAAGAGCTCTGAAATGAATTTTAAAATATAGCCGCGGAAGCAGCTTTGTGGGCGAACCTGTTGCTCTTTTAAAATACAGTAGGTATAAAGGGAAAATTGCGTTGGTGTTTTCTTTGAGTCGAGCATTAAAACGCAAAAAGCTATTTTAATTTTACGCTATGTTTTCAAATACTGTTTTGTAGAGTACTTTTATTATTAACGAGCAGCTCATCAGATTCGCATAGGCAGCAGGTCGTGCTATACCTACTTCTGTGTAGGGAGACAAATTAGAAAAGAAATTTAATATCAAACAAACAAACAACAACAAAAACAACTCAAGCTGATTTCAGACTACGCTTTAATATCTTCTTCTTCTCTCCATGCCTTTTCCCATTATTTGGGGTCGGCCCTCCTCGTTCTCATGCGCCAGGTCTGTCGATCCTGGGTTGTCTCCTCGTTCAGTTGGGCTTGCTTCAAATCCCTTGATACAGTGGACCACCATGTAGCAGCCGGGCGACCTCTGCCTCTCTTGTGGTCTGGTAGTGCAAGGGCTTTCCTCACGACGTGGTTTTCGTCGCGTCTCATGATATGCCCATACCACCTCAAGCGGGATTCCTTGACCTTGTCGGTGATGGGGGCGACCTTGTAGCTTCCTCTGACGTGTTCATTACGCACTTTATCAAGTCTCGTTACGCCAGCCGCCCACCTCAACATCTTCATCTCATTGGTATGGAGTTTTTGCTCGTGCACTTTTTTGATTGCCCAACATTCAGCACCGTACACCATAGCAGGTCTCACAGCTGTTTTATATACCCTGCCTTTAGTCCTTATCGGCATACGGCGATCGCAAAGAACTCCCGTTAGTGCCCTCCACCTCTGCCATGCCGCATTGACTCTGTGTGTCACGTCCATATCCACATTTGCGTCTGCGGACAGGACCGAGCCTAGGTATTTTGAACTGGCTTACTTTCGGTAATGGTTGCCCATCTATGCTAATGGTTTGCGTTGTCTGCTCTGTATGGCTGTAGTGGCATGGCATGTATTCAGTTTTGCTTCTACTGATCCTTAAACCGTTGGATTCCAGGGCATGCCTCCAAAGCCCCAGCGTATGCTGCAGTTGTTTCGCGCATTTATCGATAAGGACAACGTCGTCTGCATATAGTAAACACCATGGCAGAGGGGACTGGACGTCTCTGGTAAGGTAGTCCATAGCAAGGTTGAATAGTAGCGGGCTAAGAGCAGACCCTTGGTGTACGCCAACTTTGACCTCGAAAGCATTACTTGTACCAGCTAAGCTTCTCACACGCGTGCTCACGCTGTCATACATATCCTGTACTAATGATATGTAGCATTCAGGTATTCCTTGCGACCGTAGAGCTTGCCATACTAGCTTGCGGGGCACCCTGTCGAATGCTTTCTCCAAGTCTATGAATACTAAGTGTAGATCTTCATGGTTACTGCGGCTTTTTTCCATGAGTATTCGTACTGTCTGTATTGCGTCTGTAGTTGATCTTTTGGCGGTAAATCCATACTGGTTCTCCGATATGACCACATGATTCAGGAAACGGTTGTGAAGAATCCTTTCCCATATTTTTAGGGTATGCGATGTGAGTTTAATACCCCTATAGTTACCGCAGTCGCTGACGTCTCCCTTGTTCTTGTAGAAGGGAAGCAGGTAACTATGGCGCCAAGCCTCTGGAATCTTGTTGCTGTTGAGGATGGTGTTAAACAGTAGTGTAAGCCACTCGACACCTATAGGTCCTAATTTTTTCCACATATCAGCGGGTATTCCATCGGGACCTGTAGATTTATGGTTCTTCATTTTACTCACTGCAAGTTTGACTTCACTCACTGTAATGCCTTCTGCTGGCCCTTCAACAGCGTTGATCATTGGTAGAGGTTGGCTTGGGAATTCCTCATTTAGCAGTTCCCGGTAATATTGGCACCATCTGGCATTGATCTTATCACTTGACGTTAGGAGCTTTCCATCTTTGTCTCTGATGTATTTGTTTGCCTTTACATCTAATGTGGACCGGTGCCGCTGTTTAGCAATCTTAAAGATTTCGCTTTCTGTTTGGGCTTGTTCCAGTCTGGTATAAAAGTTCTCCTTAGATTCCGCCATTGACTGTGCCACTTTTCTTTTGGCTATTTTCTTTGCGTTCTTGTATTCCATACGATCTTCTTCGAGCCGTGTCATCTGCCAGAGTTTAAAAAGGTCTCTCTTTTCCTTCAAAAGTTGTTTTACTTCATCTGTCCACCATGTGGGATCTTTATTGTTGCTAATCCCACCCTTTGACATTCCTAAGATGTTTGCTGCTTCCTCAGTGCACTTTTTCTCGAAGTTGGACCACATAGTGTTTGCATTGCCATTATACTCATTTGTCATATCTCGATCCAGGTATGTCTTCATCTGCTTTGTAAGTTCGTCGCCCTTTTCGCTATACAATTGTCGCCATTTGATTCTTGGGGTCCTGTCCGCCACTATTTTTATGGGTTTGGGCAAATTAAAGGTAGAGACTAATATTCGGTGTTGCGTTGTGAGTGCTTCACCTGGTATGACTTTGCAGTCTCTGCAATGTTTTAATTGCTTTCTATCCGCTAGTATGTAATCTATTTGGGTGCACTTTCCGCCACTCTTATACGTTATTAGATGTTCATGCTTCTTCTGGAAATAGGTGTTGACTATTGCTAGGTTATGACGTGCACCAAAATCCAGGATTTCTTCTCCCGGTTTGTTTAGCGTGCCATAACCATATCCTCCATGGGTGTTTGGGTAGGAAGAATTTGTCTCGCCAACATGTCCATTTAGGTCGCCACCTATATACTTAGTTTCTTCGGGGGGTATCGTATTCATAAGGTCATCGAATTCTTCCCAGAATTTTGATTTTTCTGAATCATGGCATCCAACCTGTGGTGCGTATGCCGAGATGATATTAAGGGGCTGCTGCTGATCCATAGCCAATTTGACGACAATTAGTCTGTCACTTTTACGGTCGATGTTGATTATACGCTGCTTGAGATGATGGTCGAGGACTATACCTACTCCATTTTCCCCACAATTGGCGCCATGGTATATAAGTTGATAGCCCTGTCCTATATCTCTGGATTTGGAACCTTTCCACTTCGTCTCTTGCAGGCAGCATGCATTTATATTTCTATTTTGTAGCACTTTGGATAGTTCCTGACTCCTACCGGTGAGGGTGCCAAGGTTCCATGTTGCAAGTCTGATTTTTTTACATGCAAGCGAATATACTTTGTTCTTGTCCTGGATCTCGTCGCATCTGGGGGACGCCCTAGCATTATCTTCATTTGGATGTGCATGTGCCGCTTTCGATCGGTTAGCGTCGCTTTCGGGGTACGCCCTAGCAGTGGTACTAATTCTCTTTCTGGTTGTAACTTTCATGATTAACGAGGAGGATGTGATTTGGCTTTAGTGTTTTTACGGCCGGTTGCCACCTGACGCCAAGGCTGTCGCCAGCTACTAGGCGTGAGTGCTGCCGTTGGCCCTTGAGGGCTCTTCCGCCACCATCTCTTCTGCATACTCCAGCCCAAGCATGCAGCGCTGCTGCGACCTTGCCCCAGAAGATGTCCAGATAGCTCGCACCAGGGGTTTTATATCGGAGTGTCCGTCTCCGGCCTGTTGGTCCGCGGGAGGTATTTTATTTCCCTCCTGCCCGGCATATCTGCCGAGCGCTCCCCTATCCGCCACCTGGGGACGCGTTCTCTAGGGGTGAGGCTCCCCCGAGAAAGACTACGCTTTAATATAATAGCATATTATAGTATATAGCTCATAGCACCACAATATCGCGCAATATTACATTGAACGGACACGTTCACATTGTACTTTACTTTATATATTGGATTACTACTATGAAATAGGGAATATGCACGTATTTTTTTGTTGTTTTAAACGTTTCTACGCGTTATTACATTAGGAAAAAAACATGTAACACATCTATAATATAAACAATCAAGCAAATTTTTTTTATTAAAATCTATAATTTTCGGGCCATTTGAATGCGGCCATTTGGCGAGCTTGGTGTGACGTCAGTGGTCACACGTCAGATGATACACGAGTTCGATGTTAGTTAGACGTCGACCTAAAAGGACTTGGATCCAGGCTAGAAAAAAAAAAAGAAAGCAGAATAGTACGTCGTGACGTCACGTTTTGTTTCACCACCAATAGAATTCGTTTTGGAAATTTGAGAGGGAATTTTAAAATACCTAGCCGATTTTTGATGATTAAATTTTACTATTAAATTATGTTTAATTTAAAAAAAAATTATGGTTATATTTGTGTAACGATAAAGATAACAAAAAAAATATTTCGTTCATTTTGAAGTCACGTGCATTTCCCTATTGGTGCGATGCGCAGAATTCATGCTGTTTCCAAATAAAGTAAATAAAAAGTACATAATACAAATAATATAAGTAAATAAAATATTAAAACGAAACTGATATAATACTTCTAAATACAGTCTTACAACACAATAAAATGAATACTAAATATTTACTTCTAATAAAAAACAAATAACCCAACCAGTACAGAAAGACCTGAAGGTTATTTAGGTGTGATTTTTAATAATTACCTTTCCTTCCTAGAATGCGATACTAAAGTTATTTGATCAGATATTCCGAAACTCCCAACCACCGATTGGCAACTTAATCTGGCAACTCCACCGACACTCCAGTGATGGATTGAGGCAAATAAATTAAGAGTCGTTCGGAATATAATAAATCACTGGAACTATAAACAAATAACCACCGGTACCCGTACCTACTTTGTGGAGCAATCTGGAGTCGGCAGGTGTCACGAGTTAGTATAGATAATAATAAGTAAGTATATAACGTGTAAGTACGAGTATTAACTAGACAAGGTAAAATAAAATATTTAGATCAGCCCGTGAAACTGTAAGACGTACGAAGATTTTGTTCTTAGGAATTTAGACATTTCATAGCAACATTTACTTACTGCTTCAGACCTACACAATCAATATCTTAATAGGAAAAAAATCAAAACGTCCGGGTTCGATTCCCGAGCTGGGTACAGGATTGTTTTATGTACCTATGAATGCAGTTTTTTTAATTAAAATCATTATGATCTAAGTCATCGACACTATAAGAAGAAGAATGACATGACTCTTGTGGCTAGAAAATTATTTATTTTCACGGGAAATGACACAAATTGAGCCGCCGCCGCCGCGCCGGGGCAGAAAGGTAATTCAATAATATGTGTACTTATTTTTATTGTGATTGCTAAAGTATGAAAATGACTAGAAAGTGACTAACAAACTCAGTCATATTTTCTGCTTTTAACGATGCGTTGATCGAATCAGCGTGCACGGCATAGCGCCACTCAGTTCCAACTCAATGACTCTTATTCCATTAGAGCTTCTGTACTATCTCCCATTTGATTTAGGAGAACTTGCTTCTGCCTGTATTTGCTAGTTTTTTCTTACTTTTACATTGAAACAGGTACCATTTTTAATTTACGTCTGTTTTTTGAGTATTTGTGTGAAAGACAATATTTTTATTTTCAAAGAATATGTTGTTTTTTCATAAAAATAAGACAATACACCTAACCAAGTGTTTATTTTAAGTAAGTTTTTAAGTGGGTTTACTATATTCCTACCACAACGACCGCGACCTGTATAGTAAGGCCATGAAGTTCATTGCGTAGCCAATTAGTCTTAAAACGAAACCCTACAATTTTCATTGTATTGAAAACGTAATGTATCTACATCGAATAACTTGTGACTTGTAATTCGTAGTTTCCTGAATAGGGCCCCAGAGCAGCTTTTGTTATACCACCTCATTAGCT
Source organism: Teleiodes luculella (assembly GCA_948473455.1). Lineage (NCBI taxonomy): Eukaryota > Metazoa > Arthropoda > Insecta > Lepidoptera > Gelechiidae > Teleiodes > Teleiodes luculella. The sequence goes on along the minus strand of OX419601.1, from coordinate 6,747,415 downwards.
CCGTTCGAGCGAGAAATTAGTATCTGTTTCGTTTCGCCCGATGGCCACGTTCATCCACCGTCATCATTTATTGTTCGTTTCATTCTACAGGATATCAATTAAAAAAAAGATTTATGTTTTACAAAAGACGAATGGACACTCAGTTAATGAAATTATAACACGTTTTCTTTATAGAATAATACAATACAACCGAAGTGCTTTCTTTTTCCTTTCATAACTCATTAACAATTTTTGATAGATTAGTGTACAAAAAATGTTATGTTTAATTTTGTACGGCACAGTACGATAAGGTAGCCAGCACATACGGCCGGCCGGACACTTGCATTCCTACTACTACGAAATAACGGCTAATCAAGGTCAAACTGCCCAAGCGCATGTGCTGGCTACTGTACCTATTTCATCATTGGTGTCCGCGAAATAATACTAGTTAAATTGCCTGATTTTTAATAGGCTTCTTTTACTTTTACAGCACCATTAACTTCTTAAATTGCTGTGTTACTGCTCACTTAAGTGAATCTTTTAACGAGTTTCCATAAGACCGTCTTACATAATTTGAATTCAAATTTTATTAGAGTGAGTTACTACTAAGATACTTTTTTAATGGTATAAGAAAGTAAATTAGTAGAGTTCAAAGAGTTCAAAGAATTTATTTTTTAACTTTTGGACATTATTACATCACTTAGTTATGTCATTTAAGTAAATTTTTTAAATAAACTTATAATACAATTTTTACCTAACCATAACTGCCATAATACAATTTATTGCTAACCCCATTATATGTAGACTAGACAGCGGGTAAAAAAAATACGAACGTACTACGTGATTTTTAAACTAAACTCTATGCGTAAATTAATATAAAGACCATTTTATAAATCAACTTTATTCAATGCAATTTAGGTCAAATATCCTTGCGATTACGATAGCCTTCTCTTACAAATTTCAAATAGGCTCACGTACATATCGCGTAAGGTACGAGTAATTCACAGCTCCAATCCCATTCGCTTTTATAACAGTTAAGAAAATCTGTCATGAAGTATTTACATGAAAAGGGTTGGATCTGGTTTTCTTTAGAAACCTAAGTAAAAGGGCCGATAGAAGGGTCGGCGTTTCCATCACGACTGAGATGTTCTTTTATAAAGGGGTTTCTCCCTCAGGTGATATCAGAAGGTACCTAAAAAGCCGACGAAGGGTTCGTGACAAATAGTCAAGTAATGTAAACGGAGTGTTTACTTACCAACTATTTGTATGAATAGCGTCGGGAAAGAGCGTCGGTGGCCAAGTGGCTAGGGTCGTTGACTTCCATTCGAAAGATTGCGGGTTCAAGCAAAAAATCAAAATCAAAAGATTTTTTATTCGAAATAAGATTTTACAAATTACTTTTCGACCTCAAATGATGAAGTTACTAAGTTTTGCTCAAACTAAGACTGGGTCTCGTCTCACAACCCTCACACAAGCCTTAGCTGGCACGTTTTTAAATTCATTATGTACGTTTATTCGACGTTCTTACGGGGAAGGCAAACATCGTGAAGAAACCCGCACACACCTACGAAGAAATTCAAAGTTTGTGTATGAAGTTGACCATCCAGCACTGGGCCAGCGT